>JAUESR010000197.1:7492500-7592500 GCA_030914345.1 Drosophila koepferae
GCGGTGAGCAGCATGCAGCCACTGGGACTGAAGCACACCTTGTTCACCTCATCGCTGTGGCCGGCCATTAGTGACAGCATCTCGAACGGCTCCAAGCTCCAGACACGCGCTGTGCAGTCGCTGCTGCCGGTGGCCAACTGTTTGCCGGCCGCATCGAAGCTCACGTCAAGCACTTCGTCGCTGTGTGTCGACACCAAATGCAGCTCCTGGTCCAGACGACGCACATCCCAAATGCGTGCGGTGCGGTCCAGGCTGCCGGTGGCAATCATCGAGCTGCTGAAATTCCAGACGCAGTTCGACAACTCTGCTGTGTGGCCACGCAGCTGATGGCAGCAGCTGTGGGAGCATCGCAACAAGTGGTGCAAATAAGAAATGAATTACATGACATATGAATCACATGCCTACCTCTTGCTTCGCGTGTCCCAAATTGCAGCTGTGTGGTCAAATGAGCCTGTCAGCAGCAACTGGCCATCGCGAGAGTAGCGTGCCACTATCACCTCGGCTCCGTGGTGATTCAGCTGTTGCAGCTCCTGTGCTGTTTCCGCATCAAAGATGCGTGCCTTGCCATCAATGGAGGCCGTTGCCACGTCCTGATCGTTCGCAGGATTGAATTCGGCAGCCACCACCTCAGCTGTGTGGCCATACAACGTACTCTGGCACTGGCCATTGCTTGCGGACCAAATCTTGGCGGTGCCATCGAAAGAGCCCGTAATTATCTTGTCACTAAGTAGAGAAACTCTTATGCATTCTCTCAATATATTCTCTCAAACTTACCAGCGCGGCGTGTTGAAGGCCACCGAGAAGACCACGTTGTCATGACCGCTGAGCATGTGCTGCACCTGGCCGCTGCTGGTGTTGATAACATGGCAGGTACGATCGTAGCTGCCCGTCAAGCAACGCTCACCGCTGCGATCGAAGCACACGTTGGTCAGCGGCAGAATATGCGAGTTATAGCATTTGTGCAAATAGAACTTTTTCTTAATCGGCTCGCGTAACTTCGCTTGCAACTTCTCAATTGCTTGTTTCAGCGCGCTGAACATATTTTGAGAACTGGAAGCCTTCGAGTTGGCGGGCAGACACAATGGAGCCGTATCAGTAGAGTTGTCGCCGCCATCGCCATGACCTGCTTCTGACTCCTTCGCCTGCAGCTCCTCAAGCAAAATTCTATCCGCCAGTTGCTCCACATTTGTTCTGTGGATTAAAATGTTGTCTCTAATGAAGGCTATGCATCAAGCTGGCTACTTACTTAGCGTCCAAGTCGAGCAAATCAAAGTGTCGCAGTCGTTCACCGCCCTTGGCCGATCGATAGCTTAAAGCCAAACCTATTGTAATATATGAAATCTCAGTTGCAGTTACATAGCTGACAAATTACCTGAAGCTCACCTGGCGGGTAATAACGCAGAAAAATTTTATTGGCGCTCATTTCGCAGCTGTTGTATGTCAGGCAACTGACGGAATTTATTTGTCGAGTCGAGTTGTTTGAGAGAATTTGTTGTGCTTGCTGACCTGCTTTAATTTGTTGCGCGTTGCCTTGTCAGCCTCGTCGATAGAGTAGCGTTAAGGCAGGCAACTAGTTTGGTCGATTCACTGTGCAGTAGGTCTGGTATGATGCGTGGGTGTATTGAGCTTTGCAGTTCAGTGTGCTGTCATTTTATTTCTTGTAATATAGTATATCAGCTATAATATATATATTATTTAAATACATATATTATACAAGCTGGACTATATTTGAAATCCATGGCCTTGCTTTGGGATGTTTCATTGTTTCAAAGAAAGTTTGCTGTGTTTTTACAAAAGCTTTCATGCAACAGCTATCTAGCCTAGTTAACTTGAATTACAGAAATGGCGACGCTGAAGCAAAACAAAATGGCCGTCAGGTGTCGCCATTGTAGTGGTTTGTGTCTTCGCTAACAGAGCCAAATAATGCATGAATTAAATTGTGTAAGACTTGTTGATGCTGTTTAAATAGTTCTCCTATAAATATTTATTCATGACTAAAACAGTGCTAAATAAATACATATTTTAGAGATTGCAATTGAATTAAATTCATTAAACACTTAATTTATTATTCAATTTTAGCCTTGGGTGCTTCTAAAACACTGTTGTCACCACAAAAATTTGTTTTGCGCTTGTTTATATCTATAAAACCTAATTAGCTTGTTTAATTCAATTGGCCCCAGGGGCCAATTGTTGCCACCTGTTCACAATGGTAGACGGAATAAACATATACATATACATGTTAACATAACACATTCATGTATAAATGAAGATATATACATATGTATATGTGCATATGTATACAGTTGTATTTCACAGAACAGAGGCTGATGCTGGAGCCCGCAACGAAGGCAATTAGATTGTCTTACCTTTCTCGTGCCTCGTTTCGACATTTTCACTAATTTAATTTGCTCGGTAATCACTGAGACGTAGAGGTCCGAGTGCGGGCTGGGCGGCAACGTCCATTAAGCTAATACACGAACGCAGATAGCGAGAGATGAAAGAAGCGCACGAGAGTGGGCAAGCGAATCAACACCAAAATGACCATAGCCAATAATGATAACAAATTATTTGATACTTATTATCACACCCCATTTTGTAGCAGCGCAGAAAACTGAAACGGACAGTCCGGCGCGAACGATAGGAAAACAAAGGGCAGTGCAATGACTAGTGAGAGGAAGACATTGGATAATATAATGCGATGCGAAAATTGCTTATTTATAATGAAGCATTTCATTGATTTTGCCCTCGACGGACGCAGAGTACGAGCATGGAAGCCAGATGCCGAGTGCATAAGCCTGGAACAGCGCATCATAACATGATGAGGCCAGCGATGTCGTTGCTGTGCGAGCAGCAGCAGCAACAGCTGCTGACACAAATCATGTCTTCATTTGGCGTCTTATTTCGTTAAAGCATATGCTTGCCGGAGAGGGAAGGTGGGTACGGAAATGGCCGTCGAACTGGAATGGATATGAAATCAATTTAAAAGCGCATAAAACGCTCGCCTAAACAAAACAAAGCTAAGCAAGCCCACAGGCTAGGCAGACACTGAGCATCAAGCAGATTTAAATTTATGCTCAATAAACTTTTGTTGATTTCCGGCAAGCCAGCTGCCTGCCAGTACTTGAGCCCTACAAACGTGTGTGGATGAGTCCCACAAAAATGCGGCGCTGCATAAATTAAAGACACACACCTCCCACACTCCACGCCCTCCCAGACTCAGACGCAAAGATATACCCATATCCAGCGAATGCTACCTTTACCCACAAAAATTATTATTGCCCATTTTATGTGTGTGTTTTTTCGACAGTTTGCGGAGCACCTTCGAGCCGGGTCAGTGCGACCCATCCTCGCGCTGCCCGTTTCCGTTTTGGTTAAGCAAATTATGTTTAAATGGCATAAACTTTTACAGTGACGACGAGTTTCCGGGCCGATAGAGCAGCAGCTCGAGGCTTAACAGCAGATTTCTGAACGGACTCTCGGAATGATATTAATGCATAAACAGATTTTCGACTTTTATCTTGTTTTTTCTTATTGGCAGCAGAACGATTTCAGATGACTTTGCGCGAACACTGTGCAGAATATGAAATGTAACGGGTATATGAATTGTAAATTTCTAAAACCAATTATTGTTTAACACAATATAATTTCTATTTATTTGATAATATTAGCTGCAATTAATTATTAAAGTTACTTAATGCATATTTTATAAAATGTAATTTTATTTTAAATATTTAGTTAAATTTCATGTAACGAAAAAATTATAAATTTATGTAGTTGCTTTTGTGAATTTAAAACCAATCGATTCATTTCTTCATGTTACATGCACTTTCACAAGACAATAATACCCATCATTCACACTTCAAATGCGTTTAGGGTATAAAAGAGAATTGTGAATCAGTCACATGTTGTTAACATCATTTTTCTACCAACTAGCCCATGGGGCTTATCACTTCTGTCCACATACTTCAGTTTTGCATACTCCAACTGCAACATCGCACAAGTTGCAAGTGTGCTTGGTGTAATTGGCAGAGCACACACTTACGCTCGATGCACTCGTAATTATATTTGACTCGGTTTTGCAAACTTGCTGGCTCTCGAAAATTGAATGAGCACTCAGATTGATTATGGTCGAGTGCACTCAGCTGCAAGAGTGTGGACCGAGCAATGTACTAACATTTTCAAAGCAGCAAAGGAAAGAACACTAGGATTAAATACATAAAATGCAAATAATTAGTATTTTTAGTATTAGTAGTAGAATTTAGTATTCTTTTGTTTATCAATCTGTTTTCGACTTATTTATTAGATGAATTAACTTAAAGTAGCTCAGACAATCTGTCGAATTTCTTTTTAATCTATCACGTCTTCATATATAATACTTAAATGTTCTCTTAATCGGGCATCTTGTCTCGCATTGACAACAATCTGATGCCGCTTGGCAGGGCCCATTATTCATGTAGTATTTTGCGGTCGAGTCGTTTAACAGTTTATGACTTTGATAAATTAAATTGGGCATGGCCGGTTGCAAATACGCGCACACATTTAGCCTCGACCATGCCCCCATGGGCGTATGAATATACATATACATATCGACTTAGCAAAGCGCCTACAATGGCTCCGGCTTGTGGAAAGTTTTAAGCTGAAGACTGGCGGAGTCGTAAAGCCTTAAAGTCGTTTATGGTCAATTGAAATGCAAACGCATCGAAATGTTATAAAATTTAATAATATCAGCTTACAGACTCAAAATAAGAGTCCAATTCAGACTTCGACCCATCCGCAGGATACGCCAAACTTCTTTGTGTGTGTGTGTGTGTGTGTGGGTGGGTGAGCGAGTTGATTTTGAGGCCTGTTTTGTGTTTTATTAAGAGGGAAAGCCAGACGCTACAGTGGGAGCAGCAGCAAGGCAAGAAGGTAGCAAGCGTAGTAACAACATTTTGTGCGGCTTTGTGGCCGCATCAAGTATACGCACCATAAATCAAAGCAACGACCCAAACCGCTCACAACATGCCCAATGACGTATTGAATGCATTAAACTCTGTCTTAAATTGCGCTCCGGCCGTCTGCCATAACTTTAAGTGGTGCTTAAAATGAATTATGCATTGTCGGTGTTATTATATACGAGTTCATCGAGTTCCTCCGTGGGAATCTGTGCCTTATATACTCTTATACCTGAGCCAATTGACCGCACATTAGAGCAGTGATTGCACCAAAGCATATACCTCTATCTAACACTCTATTTCACTCATCTTTTTCTATTTACAGCGCGATGCAATTACATATTTCATTCCATTTTAATGACAGCCGACAGATTTTCAACAATCAAACACATGCATAATACATATTAGGCACGACAGCCAGGTAAGCCAGATAAACTCATTTATGTAGATTTGTATTTTTATCATATTATAATTAATGGAGCATTCAATGTTTTGGGAAACCTTAAACCGCTTTAAACAAATGACATGCTTACCACGCAGCTAACTGATTGCTTTCATGAAAAATTCACAGAATATCCTTTCGGGATATGCAAAGCAAAATGAGCGTTAAATTTATGCAAACAAGTGCCAAATATAAATAATCAACTCATGCTTGTGTTTCATATAAATAAACATGAATGTGTGCCTCTGTGGCTTTCTCTTTCTCTCACTCTCTCTCTCTCTCTCTCTCTCTGTGTGTGTGTGTGTTTAAATGTGTTTATTTGGTTCGTTTATCACATTGAATGCTGCAAACTATTTGATTTGAGTTTTGCTTGCTTCACACCTTGAGTTAATTTACTTTAATGAAACGGAATTGAAACATAAAACTAAATAATTCTGTTTGAGATAATTCTGATAAATACTATGTCCTTTGAAACAAAATTTAATAACAAATGTAATTATTGAGAATTGACTTTAACGCAAGGCTTGACAGAGTCGGACATTGATCAACCATCAGTTCGGTTCACTTCCATAATTTTGCTCTAATTGGTTGCTTGTGTGTGCAGTGATGTATGTGTGTGTGTGTGTGTGTGTGTGTGTGTGGCTGTACACGTATATGCTTATAGATTCGTGTGGTTTTGTCCATGCGATGTTGTCGCTTTGCCTATGTATTTGGTTGAGCACAAGCCACAAATTACATGAAGTCAACAGTATGAGTTTGAGCAGCAAATATTTTACGCCCTGCACATCCCAAATGCATTTGAGTTACAGCTAACCAAATGATTAATATGGTTTCAGTTAGGTTCGCTTACTGCTCGAGCTGTTCGACAGCCACGTAACCAAGTGAGAGCTACAACAACTACTTAGTCGAATAATATATGTAAATTTAGCTTGGCGAAAAATATGAATTTAATTAGCATTAATTGGAACCATAATTCAAATTTGCACCTGCGCCTTGAACCGTAGCTTGGTCAAATTGTCCAGTTAACTGCATATTACGTATACGCAGTGCTGGCCAAAGGGACTAACGAACACAGCGTTACCGTTGTTACTGTTGTTGCTGTTATTGCCGGCACGAGTTCCGCACACTTGTGTTTATGGCCAAAGTTTTGGAGTTGGCCAAAAAGGGCGAGAACTTGCCTGCCAAGCACAATATTTTGAAAAGTTGAGATTTCCGACTCGTGATTCAATGAAATCCTTAGAACCGCAATGAACTTCGCTAACAATACTGCTGCTGCAATGCAGTGCAGTCAATTAAAATTTATTACACATACGCGCCAGCGCCAGATCTACGGCAAGCGTAAAGTCCAGCTGCTGAAACACTTTCTGTTCATTTTCAATTTGTTTAATGGGTCACTTGGGCGTACGAGTCAAAGTTTTCATGAGCTGGCAAACAAGCCATAAAAGTATATAGCCAGTGACGACGACATAGACGACGATGACTGCAGAGTCTCAGTTTCCAGCCGATTGGCTAACCACAGAAACGCGCGCTTGCGACCACCTGCTCGCTTATGTGTGGCATGCAACATGGCCACGCCCCCTCCACTCCATGCCAGTTATGCCAATCACATGGCAAGTCTACGTACATACAATATGCTGTAATATACTGTAATAGCTAAATGTAGACATTGTTGGCTTTCGTGCGATATGATATTTGAGAAAGATAATCGCGGTAATCCAATGATATCAGACACCCACACACACACACACAAACAAACACATATAAGGGCTGAAAGAGGCAGTCTTTACTTGTCGCAAAAAGTTGCACTCCGCGTTGCCTATTTGGGCCCGCGTCTAAGTCAGCCTTTGGCAGTTGTATGTATAATAAGCTTAACTTAACGTGTGTGCTACGCGGTGTTTGCTTAGCCGTTCCAGCTCTGCCATTTAGCTTGGGCTCACACACACACAGATCCCGGCACGCAAATGGCGCCCCCAGCATCACATCACAGTAAGTCCTATTTTGTAGCCGCAGTAAAAATATGGAAGAGAGCAGCTAATACGCGCTGCTCGTCTATGGCTGTTTGTGCTTAAAGGATGAAACTGATATCGAGCGCTGTATGCAACGAGTATATTTGCTTGCGAATTTCTGCTTATATTTGTCAGTCAATAAAGTTAATTTATTTCAATACATATATCTATCTGTACATCAGAGCATTCGGTTTTTCGTTTTGAATCTTCACTTCATTTGCATAACGTTAGTTAAAATAATTGTTATTTAAAAACTTTGGTTGCATAGACCCCAGGCGGCATTTCCAGTACACATAAATAAGAAAAATATTCGAGCACGCCATTGAAACATTAACAAAAAAAAAAAAAAAAACAACCAAAAATCGACGCAATGAAATCGTTGATTTGCCGAAATAGCAGCGCAAGCTTCAGCCACGATTTGTGTGCGATTTAACGCATTTGGTGCGCTTATAAATTATTTTAATACACCTTGCAATTTAGATGAAATCGCGTGAAACATCTATGAAAACTGTAGTTGAGTATGCCCGACTACGAATTTCCTGTGGGTCTGCGTCCAATATGGGTTTTGAGCTACAATTTATATTTTTGTATTTAGCAGCAACATTGTACAAAGTGAAATTTCATTTTCTTGAATCAATAAGATATCACGTTTCAAAAATTAAATTAAATTAATTGTAAGTAAATGAAGTAAATAAAGAAAAAATAAAGAAAAAATACAAAATACCAGAAATAAATTCCAAAAATACCAGCTTGTCGCTCCGATCAAACATATACATGTATATATATGGTCTGCCACACCCTCTTCTGCTTGGTTCATACATTTTAACAAAACCATTATACCATGATTTGTCATTTTCAATGGGCTCAGGCAATGAAAAAACGATTTCACTCATTTAAAACTGCCTGCTAAATAAAAAATGTATTTTTTTTTCGCCAACTGAGTATGTGTGAGAAATGGAAGATATATATACATATATATATATATTTATATATATACTGGGAGTGGGTGTGAATATTGCCATGCAATACACTCGCACCAACACACTTTAATTGCTCACCATATGAAGACAAAGAGAAAGTTTCACAAGCGAAATTGTTCACTCTAAAAAATGCGATGCAAAGTTTGGCCGTGGAGAAAAGTTGTTCGGTTTGCACACACGCGGGCATACACAAAAGTTAAATATCACACTTTTAGTTACAGTCACTTAAATATTCTGTTTAATTGCAACAAACATGCTATAGACCACGAATGACGTAAAAAGAAAAGTTTTGCATATTTAATTTTTTAGTTGAGCCAGGAGATAATAAGCAAAATAATTAACTGTTGAGATATTGAGAGTATATTAAAGTGTGCGTTGATTAGGGTAACTGCGTAGGACACAAGAAGTATACAGTATATGTCTCACTCTTCATTATATTCTATCTCTTTGCAATTCCTTCCTTAAGTGATCGTCGTATCCATTTCAATGCACTTAGTAGCTCGTTCATCTATTAACTGTAATAAAATTTAGAGAGTTCACGATGTTACCAAACTCTACTGTGTTGCAGTGTGTATGTGAGAGCTGTTCACTTGATTGTTATTTTCGAATATTTATGGTGTATCATCAAATAAGTAGCAAAACAGGCTGACGACCACCAAGGGCGCCACCTAGCGCTGATAGCGTGCAACTCGGTCGTGCTGGCACGTTAATTGAAATACGTGGGCCCCAGGTGGGGAAAGGCATTTATCCAGCTACGTCGAGCTATAGCTAAAGTTTCGCCTTACTGGTTCGATGTGCATGTCTGTGTGGGTCTGTGTGTGTGTGGGTGTATACTCACATGTGTGTGGATTGGCTGCCTGTTGCCCGCCATGGTTGGTATTGGCAACACGTTGAATTACATAATTTAAAGTTTTCGCAGCTGCATAATCCCCGACTGAGGTTGCAGCTACGCTTCAACAAGTGCCGCAAATACTGCGCTTAGCCACGCCCACACACGACATCCTTCTGCAAACGCCGCTCCCTTCATTATAGATCAACAACAGCCGCTCGCTGGAGCAAACTTTCCTTCCCAGTACCAAAGTTGTGTGTGGCACATGCCAAACGTAAAAGTTGGAAATTAAATTCCTTGGACAAATACACACGCACACACATTCAAACAACACGCCACACACACACACACACACTAAACATGCCACGCAAAATGCCACATGAGCTCAGCTGCCTCCCTTTCGGTCAGGACTCGATCGCCAGCCTTTCCCCCAGCCCCAACGGCGCTGCAACCTCAGCATATGGGGACTGTGGTGGCAAGCGGTTGGCTATAATATTTCAAATGTCATCATGCTACTTTTCGCAGCTGCATAATCCCCGACTGAGGTTGCAGCTACGCTTCAACAAGTGCCGCAAATACTGCGCTTAGCCACGCCCACACACGACACCCTTCTGCAAAACGGCCCTACCTTCATTATTAGATCAACACAGCCGGCGTCGCTGGAGCAAACTTTCCTTCCCAGTACCAAAGTTGTGTGTGGCACATGCCAAACGTAAAAGTTGGAAATTAAATTCCTTGGACAAATACACACGCACACACATTCAAACAACACGCACACACACACACACACACACTAACATGCACGCAAATATGCCAGGAGCTGCAGCTGCCTCACCATTTACGGCAGGACTCGATCGCCAGCCTTTCCCAGCCCCAACGGCGCTGCAACCTCATCAATATGGGGACTGTGCAAGCGGTTGCTTATAATATGCAAATGTAATCAGTGCCTACATTTTTTTACGTTCCTCGATGAGTGGTCGACGCTACATGTGTGTGTGTGTGTGTGTGTGTGATGGCAGATTCTGTGCGTGCTTTCGTGTTTTATGTCTACATGCATTTGTTTATGTGCGTTTTATGTTCCATCAACTTTGTATGCAGCCGTTGGCCGAGCAATGAGCGAGCACCTCACACGGATTTATGTTTCAGGATTTGGCCGGTACTCAGTTTCGCAGTTATGCAAGCTCAGTCGCACACACACACACATAAATATATATATACATATATGTGTATGTATATAATCCTGTAGGTAGCCGTAGGACACGCCACTTGGCGATTTCATACCCAAGGCACTGTTATGGCAACAGCAACAATCTTGAAGAACAACAACACCCACAACCACGTCAAAGTAGTGCAGAAAAAAAGTGTTGGAAAAAAGGACGCCAACATGCAAATTGCTTTATAAAAAGCATCCGTGTTTTCTTCCTTTTGCTAGTCGCTGCAATTTACCCGCCCATCGAGCTGCTGCTGATCAAAGAAGCAAAGCATCATTTTTTTTCCTCTTCTCTTCATTATGTTACGCTTTTTATTGGATTTGTACTAAGTTAGTTGCTGCTGGCATAGAATATGCGGCTAAAAGCCTGTGAAACAAATCGAATGAATTCCAGTTTGCTTGGTTAGAAAAAAATGCAGAGCACACAAAGACAAAGAAATTAAATTACATAGAAATTTAGCTCAAATGGCCACCTTTTGCTCAATAGATTCAGATGGACTCTAAAGCGGTCACTCATACTGCAATGGAAGAGGCATATTTCATTGCATTGTTCACTCATAGGGTCAAAGGCTGACTTTCGTCTTGTGTTGGTTAATTAAAAAGCTGGACAACTGCCGAGATTTCCAATATTACAAATGAAGCGAGGCAGAAATGTAATAAGCAACCGAAAAGCTATAAGTCCGGACATGCACATTGAAGCCCCGCTGGGCTCTTCACTGGCTCGTCAAATGCAGCTTGCAACTGTTGCATATTGCGTAAGTCAAAAGAATACGTTTGACAGCTATGAAGAGCTGTGTGTGTGCATCCTTATTGCATATGTCAAAACGGAAATCAGTTAGCATTTCTTCCGGGCCATCGTTGACGAGCGCTGAGCCAGTCTCCGCCTCGACTCCGTCATTTTTCATTTAACATGCAAAATTGTTTATTCCATCAGAAACGCATGCACACTCACACCAACACAGGCACACACACACATGTCGATTCCCATACTACTGCAAACTGCATTTGGCGCAGCATTTCAAAATGCATAACTGCGGCAGCAGGAGTCTTTCGAGCCTGTCGCATGTCCCTCTTTCAATTTGATGCGTTGCCTAAGCATTTCAAAGTCAGTTTCGATCTGCTTTTCGCTGCCAATTTTAATCAATTCGACAGCAGCAATTACTAAGCCAACTACAATGCTGGGAACTATCATTTACCATTGCGAGCCGTCATTCATTATGAATGCTCGAGGCCATTCTGTATTTGCTGCAACTCAATATGCAGCTTCTGCATCTCAGATTAGGCTTCAGCTCAAACTGTACTTGATGAATATTCAGTTTTGGTGAATCGCTGCCACATCTGCAAATTATTCACACTGTTATTGCTTTCGAGCTACATGCAAATGTAGTATGTAGTATGCCATTTTTAATTATCTTCCTCAGCGCCTGATTGCAAATTTATTGTGTGCAGTAGTTGGCCCTCAAAGGAAAGCTTGACACATGACACAGAGTCAAGCGTCTGTAACGTTTGAGAATTATTTTCTAATATCAATAAAATTCTATTTATATGTGGGCCCTACAAATTTTCTTGTTTAATAAATATTGCACACAAAGACACGCTGACGACTGTCTGAAAATAATAATTATTTTCTAATATCAATAAAATTCTTCAATAAGACTTGACATGCCAATTTAACTTCGAGCATGATTGCCCCAAGCTAAATCAAATATAAATATTTTTGTCCTTTTGTCAAAGGCGTCAACTAACATTTGAATAAAATCAAAGATTTGCCACTCCAGCCGTTTAAATATTTTATTATTAGCTGACTTCGAAAATTGAAGAGAATTTTATGAATTTAACTTCCTTTGATGTAAATAAGCAGCAGTGCCGAAGTAATATATCATAATTAATATTTGCCTGTGGTTGGCTTTTTGAAAAATTAAATGAATATTTTTAAAAAATAATATGAGATTGACCAAAGGTAAGCCAACATGAAACCAAGAATACATGCGTTTGGCCTTTCACACACTCTGCCAATGCAGTTCCCCTACCACAAACTGTTGCATGCTGCCTAGGTAAAGAGGAAAATCAGAAATTTGATGAACTTTCGAATATGTTTGACATCTGTCATGGGGGTTTGACGACCATATACTTCCCGGCTGCATATATTCAACGGAAATCGGCTGAGAGTTCCTCCTGACCAACGTTGATGAGCGATGCTGTGCCGTTTTTAATTTGCAAAATTGTTTTACGGCCAGAATCACGAACACGAAATGCGCAGAGCACGAGCCCAGACGCACACACATGTTGCTTCACATGCCGCAATTTCGACATGGATTCACGGAAATGCATAACTGTGCTGTGAGACTGTGGCATCTGTCGCATGTCTCTCCATTTGACATGAGCTGTTTGGCTATTCGCTGCCTAAGCATTTCAAAGCCTATTGCGATTCGGTTTCACCGTCAATTCTAATCAAGTCCACAATAGAAGCAGCTACTATGCTGGAAGCGATAGTAATCGAATATTCCGCTTGTATATCAGCGGCATCTATCCGCTGTGGTCTATTAAGAGAGCCCTGGGCCATTTGGCATTTGCTGTCATGAACCGCGCATCATTTGCATGCCACAACCTGAGTTGAGGCTCGAAGACAAATTTCATTTGTGGATAATAAACAGAGGATTGGCATATTTAGCTAACATTGACTAAATAGATATCTTCACTTTTGTATTTGTACGAAAATGAATTCATAGGATATGCGCTTTAATACACGCTCGTACTGAGAAAAGGACAGAATTCTTATTTTAATAAATAAATTATACCCAAAGTATTTACACCTTATATTTCAGCAAAAGCAGATGCTGCTGACATTGATCCTAAAAATAGTTTCACTGTCCGAAAAAAAACTTTCTATGGCGAAAAAATGGGAACGATTGTATGTGTGTGTGTAAATGGGTGAGTGGGTGAATACATGTCGGTTGCTGTAGTTGAATGCTTCAGTTTAATTGGAAATGTATGCCCTGTTGAATTCGCATACAAGCCGAGTGCATAAATATTATTGAAAGCAAGCCGAGTCATTGAGTTGAGCCGTGTCGGGGCACTTGACACTTATGCCACAACAACACACACACACACACACAAACATTCTCTCACGGTCGCAGACAACTGAAAAAGCCAATTTATGATGATCATCATTACCATCATCATCATCATCATCATCATGAGCCTCAGCAACAGCAACACGCAGATCATTGACTCATTCACATCGAGCTGACGGAGCAAATACCTTGACGTCGCGATTTTCTTGCTAATCAAAACTGTGTGCAAAAAAACGTAGGACGAGAGAGAAAAAAAAAGAAGAAAGAAAAACATGAGAATGAAAATAAATTTGAAATGGAAAAATGGCAGTCATATGATTTGCAATGTAGAGTCAAACTCGTAGGCGAGGGCAGCTCTAATTGCCATGGCAGCTCGTTAGCTCGTTGAAGTGCTGCATCAAGACGACCCTCGCCCTGTGTGTGGGTCGAGCTGGCTCGCAGCTTGGCTAATGGCTAATGCCATTGGCCGCAGGTTAAGCGTCCACTTGTGGACGCATCAAAGCCCAAACACAAAATTGGCTATCCAGGTAAACAAGACGCAAAATTATTAAATGAACCGCAAACCTGTTCAGCTAACCAAGCAGCAGCTACCGTGAAGCGGAAAGGAAAGGAAAGGAAAGCAAGAAGGTCCTCCGGGCTCAAAGCGAGTCGACTCGAGCAGATGAATATCTAAGCTGAGCATAGAATATGATATCATTGCTAACCTTGCTGCTGCTCCAAATTGGCTGGCAACTGCGCGGGAAAGGCACACAAATTGCTTGCTTCATTCATACAAATTTTAAAGCCCAACTACCATTAAACTCAATTTTTATCTTTCACTCTTCCATCTATATATCTACTACTCTTCGTTTCTATGCTAATTCTCACTTAAGGCACAACTTTCCATAGACAGCATTTTTATTATGTCATACAAAACGCGTTCAGCCGCATTAAAATAGTGTGTATATACGCTATATATATATATATATATATAAAACAATTTTCTAGCAAAAAAAAAAAAAAAGAGCGTTTCCTTTTTACGAGCTGTTAGTTGAAAATCAACTTGGAACTTTAATGTACATAGCTTTCGCTTAGCTAAGGCAATAGTAAACATATACTCGAATAATTTTATTATTTATATTACACTAAATATGTTGTTATCACAACTACACTGAATAGAGCTACAATTATGCATAAAAATTCTCACATTAATTTTATTATATAAAAAAAGTTATATAATTTCTCGGCTTTATAAGCGGATATAATCATTTGGAAAGGGTATCAAGTGAAAGTCCACAGTTGTGTATTTAGTTTTGTGAGACACTCTCAATATGTCCTTCGGCGCCTTCGCCTCCGCTTCCGCCCACTTCTTGAACGGCACACAGTCTCTGCTTCGAGCAGCAGCCCTTCCTGCCCTACGCTTGCTTGGCAATCGTCGCAATTTGTATTATGCGCCTCAGCGCCTTTGCACTTAATGCCTTATTTGTATTTAATCGCGGCTTCCGTTTTATTGGCATCCGCCGCAGCCCTGCTGCTACTCCTGCTACTCCTGCTGCTGCTGCTGCTGGCGAATTTGCTGCTCAGCTCGCAGTTGTATTCAATGAAGTTCGAGCAGCGCAGCCAGCTTAGAGGCATAAATACAGACACACAGCAGCAGAGCTACAAATACATACACAGATAAATGAAAATGACACAATTTCCCGCTGCTGTCGTCTGCCGCTCCACTGATTGCTGTCCCGTTGTGCGCTACACTTGAGCGGCATGTGAATAGCCAAAAAAGCAAGTCAAAGGCCACGAATTCGTATGGGGAAAGTGTAGCGCATGCTTTTCAGTCAGTGAGGCCCGTGCAGGTTGGCAAGCGCCGCTAGGCCCATGAGTCCCTTTTTTGTGTCTTACGTATGACTTACGAAATTATTATGTGCGATAATGCCAGGAAAACAAAGCATCAGAGCTTGAGCCGGTTGGCTGTGCGGCGATATCCATCTGTTGGGCAGTTTAAAGTTTTCGCATTTACATTCGCCGTGCCACATGGCACGGAAATTGCGGCAGACAAAGGGCAATAGCCACCGAAACAGCAACAAAAACAAAAACAAAAATAAATATAAAAACAAACAGAGACGTTAGCCAGGAATGTGCTATTTTGGTCGGCACGGAAACACAAAGCAGCCAACCCAGACGAGCCGCCTTGCGGTATGCAATAAAAAAAAGCAAATGTAACGCAAAATGTTATTACGCATACGCCATGTGCGCTTGTGTGTATATACATGTAAGTGAGTGAGTGGGCGTGTGCGTGTGTGGGCGTTTGCGTGGATGTCACAAGCATCATATTGTCTCTCAGGCCTACTTTTTGCTTGCCTCATATAAGCTGATGTTTTTTTCCGCCGTTGGAGCGCAGACCGCCCTCGCCTTTTAAAATGCCATTGTTTGCAGCTGCGCTTGACTGCCCCATGCCCCCGCAGTAACCTTATGATCGTCTGCTTCGGCAGCCGTTAAAGCTGCTTGGCCTCGTTTTGGTGAGTTTCGTTCTACAAAATGTCATGCCCTTAAGTTCAAGTCGACTTCACTGGTGCGACTATAAATACATTGACCGAAAGTCTAGCCATAATGGAGCACTGGCTTCATTAATATATTCATTTACAAATTAGATGGAAATTTCAATGCCATTGGCATACCCTACAAACATGACTCTGATAATGATTGCGACAACAATTTCTATTGTTTCATTATTTAACATTAATAAAAATTAAAATATTAAAAAGAACATTATAAATTTTTAAAATTACGATATACATCCAAGATTGCCTTCATTGGATAGCCACAAGCCAATGGGAGATACTTTTCCTGACAGATGATTTGATACACTTCATTCCCTGTGCATTGCGAGCTGAGAGAGTGATGCTGAATGCTTTCTAGACTCCATTAGATACCTCAAATTGAGCTCCGCTTAAAGAGCATTGCAATGCCGTGTCAGCAGCGTAATGTCTGGATATTTGTACAGGCATAAGTCGAGGTCTCTAATGCAGCACTCGCTGAACACACTTAAATTGATATCAACAAAAATAAACATCTCTCACTCCTAATTGACTACGCCAAGAAAAGCTTAAAATATATTAAGTTAGTGATTAAGTATAAACACTTAAAGCAATTCGAGCAATCATTTATTCATTATTTTATATATTTTATATTTTTCTTTCAGATGCTGCCGACCTTACGATTGTGCATTGAATGACGACTACTTTATTAAAACTCATATATCAGTTAATATTTGAAAAGTTTTCCATTTGTAAAATTATGTTGACAAATTCAAAACTTTTCATATATCAACTGAAATATGAGGTCATATGCGTTCAATAAGTACATTTAGTATGCCAATTATAATTCGAATATTTCTATATGGTTTTTGCATTTCTTTTGCTTTGCTGCGCTTTGCCAATTTGTATGACTAATGCCGGTCAAGGTCTTCGAATCAAATATTTGAATAGTTGGCATATCCACTCGGAAACATTTAACCCAACCGTTGCCACTGCCGTTTGTTTAGGGGGTTATCAATCACGCATTGCGCCTAGTGAACCGGCAAATTTCCAGTGGCAAATTTCATCCTTTAGACCAATCCAGGGCCAGGCATAAAATTTGCTGTATAATAAATCACCGATGAAAATGACGACAGCAACTGTCTGTCGATTCAGAATGTAGCTTAGAATCAAAATGAGTCTGCGTCCAGCAACTGCTTCAACACGAAAATACCTACTTCAAGTTTGTTCAAGCAGCTGAGTATATTTGTTTGTCTGGCTATAGATACTTGGCTCTATAATGCATCAATAACTGCTTACAGGGTAAGCATGTTAATCTATGTTATCATAAGTGCGACACTTGGAGTTTTATGTTACAAAAATGAAACAACTTGTGAAACTACTTAAAACTCCGACTAGTTTGGTCAAAGTTGCAAATCTAATAATCTAAACTTCTTCTTCGCTTTTCAGGTGGTAGTCGATAAGTTTCTTAAACATATTTATATTTAAACATGATGTTAATATATGTATATTTGCCTTACTTGGCTCAACTCTAATCTAATACAAACTTCTGATTAGCTAACTTCATTCCTGTTTATTCTACCTAAGGCAAATTTTATTTTAGACGAACTGAAAGAAAATGCCTTTTGCAGGACTAACCGCAAGCCAATACACCCTTTTAGCTTAAAGAGTGTGAATGACTGTTTTGTTTTTAGCTTCTTTTTTTTTTTATTTGGCAAGCCCAACAACACTCAAAGTCAAGAACATACATTTCAGCCGGCTGAGAATTGCTGTTGCTCATATTGCAAAGTGGTTTTAGGTAACAAGACGTCTGCTACAGAATCGAGTTGACCAGGAAGGGGCACCATGCCGCACACTCGCATAGACCCACTTGGCATTAGCACCATTAATTTTGTAGGCTCTGTTCTGCCATCCAGTTCCCCTTCTCAGAGTCTCGAATGGCTCATGCTGTGTTTTTGTCGCTCACAGGGAAAAATTCTATGAGGGAAATGGTAAAGCAAAAGTATTTCACTTGCAAGCAGCAGATAGTGGTCTGGCAGGCTACATTCATAGAGCAAGTGCCACATCAAGTTGCAGCCGCAACAGATTTCAGATTTTTATCTAAATCTAACTTCAGTAGCAAGCTGTAACCACAGGCAGATATTTCAGCACAAAGTGGTTTAGTTATTTGGCCGGAGCCGGAGCTGCTTCTAATTTATATGGTCAACAAATGTGTGTTTACACGCACAGACACACGCTCATAGCCATAAATTCTCTGTCTGTTTCAGTGAGCTGTCACTCGCTGGGAGTTGACCTGGCGTATACGCAATGTTACCTGCACAGGTAGGCTGAACCGGTATACAAGTGGAGTCAGGTGCAGCTGACACTCAGCTCTCTGAGCTAATGCTGAGGACTTCTAGCAGGTTAGTAAATGTGCATTTAGTGATAAACCTTTAGCCAAACCTGTAGCTACTTTTATATAATAAACCAATAAAGAGACAATAATTTCGAGCAAGGGCAGTCGAGCAACCGGATAACTGAATTGCGCGTGGCAAACAACAAAACATGAATACAAAAGCTTTCTCAAACATATAATTTCTCATTGAGCTGATGCGAATGTAATCCCCATGTTGGACTAAGTGGACCGCTGGCTAAACATAAGGACCACTTTCACTCGGTTGGCCAGCAGACACAATAACACTGTAAAGAATGTGCCAGAGCTTCACTCCTCTGTGCTCCGCTCTTCTGTGACCCGCTCTACAGTCGGCCACTGTGTGGCTTTGTATTGTGTCCATGTCTCCGGAAGCGCATTGTCAGCTCCATTAATGTTGATTATACGTTAATGTAAAGGATCTCCACCAACTGGTGGACGCGACGCGTCGCTTCGCGACTGTCCAAATGGCACAGCGCGGCGTCCAGGAGGGGTAAATGTGTTTCGGTGGCGGTGACCGCAATGCAATTTTCCAGAGCTTTGCAGCGACGCGACTTAAAGGGGCGTCGAAAAGTTTTGTGCAAAGTTTTAATTTGCATTTGAGATGTGGCGACCAGGTAATCGGGGTGTGTAGCCGGAACCCCAGGGATAATTATAATGCCATTAGCGTGTTTAGTTCACAATCAGACTTAACAGGCAAAGCCCGAGCCGCTAGCCCCGCGCAGATTGGCTGCTGCGAGGTTATCCTGCTGGTCTAAGCCACTTCACTTCATTCTTTTTTTTTTCTCTCTCTCTCTCTCTCTTTCATTTTTACGAGCAGCTTCTGCTTTCATGCCAATGAAATTCAAATGGAATGCTAAATGTTTATTTACGTTGTAGAGGCTGTCAAGTGAGGAGGCGTGGCACTGGCTTCAACTATTTTGTCGCATTTTGCATATTGCAAATTGCCGCGCGGAGCTGCCAGCCAACAATTTAGCTGCTTCACTGCAAAGCAATTTGAGCCCAGAGGAGTATGCCACTTTTTTCCGGTTTGCTGCTAGCTGATTCCTTAAGGTCAATTTAAGGACATTGCGGAAGACTGCATTCCAGCGATATGCTGCTGTAAATAAAGCCAAGAGACTTAGAGGGCAAAGTGAATATTTGTAGCGACAGAAATCTGAAAATAAATTACAATTCTATGAGCATAAGTCAAATACTCTATATTAGCAAATGATTTATGGATAAAACTCGATAGTTCAACTCTTTTAGGTTTGTATTGAATGTGCCGGAAATATAAGATTGCTAATCAAATTACTTATACTAATAGCAACCCTCCATATCATCCATCAAGACTTTCAAACTAAACAAATTCCAGACAAAAACTTACCTTGTGTTGAATGAAAAGCAATTGCTAATAAAATAAAATAATAATAATATACTAGAGTACTTTAAATATTTAGTGAGCAGCTAACCTCTTATAATTTAACAAATATTTTTTTTAATTTACTGAAGCTGCATGTGAGACCATGTAATGTGTTTCTGTACCCACTGGCCGAGTCCTGCAGCCTTTGCGATTACTCAACATTTGACGGAAACTTAAGTCGACGCGTGTGCCAAGGAATACAAAATAAATGTGATAGTTGCTTGTGTGAAATACGACCTTTGCTTGAAGCTCAAGGATACTTGTTTAGTGCACTCGATGCCAAGAGCTAACCCTGGCTGCGGCCTGAGTTCAGAGTTGGCAGTGAGGCAAACTTAATAATTCGTTCGCCACGCACCAGAAATCTTCCAGTCGATTTGCACTCGTATCTCGGTCGTTGCCAAATTTGGTGTCCAAAGCCTCAGCTTACCTGCCAATCCGGATTGGGTGTGGACGTGGCATTTGCCATAACGCATCACTGCACGGGCTGAACCAAAATAAATTTCCCAAGATGCAAATGAAATTTTTAGCTGGTATATGACTCAGTTTTTTTTTTTTTTTTTCGCTTTTATTATCGTTCTTTTTTATTATTATTTTCTTACCCCTCTGGCGCTTGCACACTGTTAAAATTAGCAAGTGATGCGGCTGTCGGCGACGAACTGTTGATTCAACTCGGCTCTGCTAACTCAGCGATGATATGGTCTCAATATAACGAGCGCGACCTTATCATTTTAGCATTTCACAGAAAAGCCGCACGGCTGCCGGGTTACCTCGTTGGCAATTCGTTTGTCTGGCTTGTTTTGGAACTGGGTTTGGTTCTGGCTGTGGCTGTGGCCCATTGGCCCATTGGCTGCCATTGCCTGTGACAGTGGCTTGGTCTGATCTGGCAGAGACGCTGGGGCACATGGATTCATTCAACTTTACGCTAATATCACATGCTTTGATTACAGCAGCGTGAAATTTTATTGATTGGCCAGCTAACGTCGTTTGAATGATGAGGCAGGCCGTTAGCTGTCGATACTTGTATTGATGGCGACGCTCTCCAAAGTCCTCAAGGCTAAACTGAAATTTATGCCCTATAGCAAAATTATATCAATTTTTAGTTGATTAAAACTATTTAAAGCATCTCCCCCAAACACTCGATGCATTTAAAAAGTAAATTGAAATTTAATTGATTTCAAAATATTTAATATGTAAATCGATTTTACTCTATTATCTACCATTTGCTGCCGTTGCAACTCTAATTAGGTATCAAGTTACAAGGTAATATTGGTGTAAGGATGAGATGAAGATGAGAACAAAATTATATTTTTTGTTAGTTACTCTAGGATGAGAGATGTATTTGAAATAAATCTTGAAAGTTGTTACCGTTTGAGAAGCCATTTTCATGTTCCACGTTGCATTTCAATAATTTTATAAAGATTTTGACGTTACACAGATTTACTCATATTTATAGATACATAAAACAGTATATATATAAATTATATATGTGATACATTGATAAACTGATTTCGTATATGGTATTACAAATGCCACTAGCACGTAAATCAAGCGCACTATGCCACATCTTAGCTTTGGATCTGCACAACATTCAAGCATTGAATTTCACTTACAATGTCCTTCACACTGAATGCATATGTGTATTGAGTATGAGTGTGTGTGTGTGGGTGTGTGTGACAGGAGTTGCCGCCTTCGCGACCATATTAACTGCCGCTGTTGGTGTTTGGGGCAGTGGGCCACTGGCACTGGCTGCCGGCCTTTTGCCACGGGCGCTATGTGAGTAGTTATATCCACGAAGCTCCCACCTGACAGTTCCAGATTTTTTGTGTTTTGTGCCTCTTCTTTGGATGCGGCTCCATCGCCTGATTGCTTACAATGGGCGCTCTCATTTCTGCTCTTGTCCTTGTTCGTCTTCGATTTCTTGTGAAAAATACGAAAATCCCTCTCAAAAGCAGAAAAATGTCGTTGTTGCTTAAATTCAATTGAAATCGCTTCAGCTTCAATGGCAGCACAACGACAGGCAATCTGTCGCGTTTCTCTGATTGAATAAAGCGCGAATGCACGAAATAAGGCTCGTTGGATAAATGCTGAGACGCAGCATGATTGAAGGCTGCCATACGATACGAGGACGATAAACACACAATATGCCTTCAAAATAATGATAATTTCATATGAAATAAAGAATGCGTAAGTCCTGTAAATGATTGCCAGTTAATAGCCCTATTCAGATCAATAAAATATATCCATTTATAGCATACACAGCGTTGTTAATGGTACAAAATTATGTTAACAGCCAGCATAATGTAGTTTTGGTCGGGAAAGAATATACCAAATATAGAGCTAAGATCTTTTTCACTTGATTGATGGTTCGAAATAATTCTATTAGATACAAGGAATCACAGAACCATGCATACCTCTTTCTAATTACGACTCGTTATGGAATTTGTTTATTTACCTGAATGTCTAAAACCTCTAAATAGTGTTAAATTTAAAGGTATAGAGTAGGTACATACATATATGTAAATAGACTCACACTTAAGAATTTGAGCATGTTCAAATACTTCAAGCACTTACTACACATGTTATGTGCAAATCTATAGAAAATATCAGAGCACGTTTAATTAGCAAAGAGCTGTGTAGAATACCAAAAATATTACTAGTATACCCAATCAGTATCTATGTACATACTTAGATTACATTGTTGATTAGAGCAATTATGATAAAAATTTGGCAAACATTTTTATTGCGCGGCTCGATAAGCCGGGTAATGAGTGCCAGAATAATAGCAACAAAGCAAATGCAGAAGAGATGTGCTTGCTTTGTGTATTCGCATGCATGTAATATGTACGATATACGATATAAACAAGGGGAATTACAAATGCACATTCACTTGTGCAGTTAACTATGAAGGTGTGTATGTCTAACTTACTTGTATTCTCTTTAATGATTTGAACATGTAGCACAGCTGTTCAGCGCTTAACAACACCGTCTTGACCAAAGAGGCAGACAGAAAGAAAGAGAGAGAGAGAGAGAGAGAGAGAGAGCAAGAACGCGCTCGAATAGAGCAAGTAGCTGAGAGAAAAAACGACCGTGGTCTGGCAGGGCTGTCAACTATTGCGATACGCATTTCGAGCTCAAAGTTATTAGTTTATTTTAATTAGTTTATAAAGGAATGTAAAACAATGTATTAGAATCAATGTGTTTCAAAGTTGTAGTTAATGAAAAAAAAAAAAAAAATTCTAATAATTTTTATTTTAATCTCTTAACATTCTGCGGTTGGCCGCGCAAGTTATCGACAACCCTGTTTTTCTCTCGCGCAGTCGCTGTACACGTCATCAGCTGAGCAGCTACAGCACTAAAATGCAATTTATTATTGTTGTTCGGTGGTTTTGCTCTTGTGCATTGCAATTGCGACACTTTAATTTGTGTAGATACTGTCGCACAACAAAGTGTAATTTGGGGCAGGCAATAGTGCAACACGTGAACTAATTGTGCCGCCCAAAATAGAAGCACTCTGTGACGACACACACACACACGTCCGTGACATTGATTCACATTCACAAAGAGCCAAAGAGAAAGCAGCTGTTGGTTGAAAAAAAGAAACAAACGGTCTGTGAGCAAAAGCAAAAATAAAACGAGGAAGTGTGTGAACGTATGTAGCCAACCGCAGCCAGTATCAGCTGCTCGCTCTGGCAAAATTTATTATTAATTTAGCCAAAGGCAAGCGTTTGCATAAAATTAGTGAAATATTTTTGCACATTCCCAACAATAACTGCGAGAGGAACGGAGCTAAATTGCAAAAGCTCAGAGACTGCAGCGACAGCAACGAACATAACTGGAAACTGTAAGCTGGACGTAATTGAGAACATAGCGACAGAGGGCAGAGTGCATTTAATCAAATCGTTTTGTGTTGTGTAATCAGAAAGTGAACGGAAACGTTGCTGCCAGAATGTCCGATAAAGAGTCCAGCAAGAAGGTGACACCACCAAAGGGTATGAAATATCTGATTGGAGGTGCTAGTGGAATGGGCGCCACAATGTGCGTGCAGCCCCTGGATCTGGTCAAGAATCGAATGCAAATTGCCGGAGCGGGTAGCGGAAAGAAGGAATTCCGCAACTCGTTCCATTGCATTCAGATGGTGATCAGCCGCGAAGGACCCTTAGCCCTATACCAGGGTATTTCAGCAGCGTTACTAAGGCAAGCGACTTACACCACCGGGCGTCTGGGTGTGTACACTTACCTCAATGAGGAATATCGGACCCGCTTCAATCGCGATCCTAATGTGGTGGCCAGCATGACTATGGGAATTATAGCCGGCGCCTGCGGTGCGTTCATTGGCACACCGGCAGAAGTGGCTCTTATTCGTATGACTTCAGATGGACGCCTGCCTCTGGAGGAGAGACGCAACTATAAGAATGTGGGCAATGCACTGGCCCGCATTACGCGTGAAGAGGGACTAACTGCGCTGTGGCGCGGCTGTTTGCCCACAGTTGGTCGAGCCATGGTCGTGAACATGACCCAATTGGCTAGCTACTCCCAATTCAAAACATACTTCCGCACGGGGCCGCTCCAAATGGAGGAAGGCATCAAACTGCACTTCTGTGCGAGCATGCTTAGCGGTCTGCTAACAACGATAGCATCGATGCCATTGGATATTGCCAAGACACGCATCCAAAACATGAAGATTGTTGACGGCAAACCAGAGTATAAGGGCACAACAGATGTTTTACTGCGGGTGGCACGCCACGAGGGAATCTTCTCGCTCTGGAAGGGCTTCACGCCTTACTACTTCCGTCTGGGCCCGCACACAGTGCTAACCTTCATTCTGATGGAGCAGCTGAACAGCGCCTTCAACAAGTACGTCCTTGGTGGGGAAAAGCGTGGATCCTCAATATAAACAGAGTCGTCCATCTGCAGCGGGCTAATTGAAGTTGTTAAAGGTTTCCCGCAACTCCTTACACAGCTAGCCATGAATTTCAAAGGCTTAACTACATATTCCAAGCAACTCCCCTAACGATGATAGATAGTTAATACAACACGATGACGACATATGTATGGTTCTATATACACCCATATATATCTGTTGAACGACAATATGAAAAGTGGGGCATTTAAGGTCGGAAATTCCGTTGACAATATAATAAAATATGTAATGTTTGTTGTTAAATCTTTTCTATGCAAATATTTATGTAAATTGTAATATAGAGCCCTAAGTGAAAAGTTTACTCTGAATAAAGCACATTAATAGAAGCATTGTATTCTCCTATCTAACAACCCTCATATCTTGATTGCAGTTCAATTTGCTTCCGAGTATCTCCATGCACGACCAACCTGCGTGCTATCAACGTAAACAGGCTGTTATTATAGCATATTAAATATCTTGTCTCACCTGAAAACATTCCCATCCACTTGTTGCTCTAAACATCACACAAATCATATACATAGCTACCGCTTGCTAATTCTGACAATATGCGTTATCACCAACAGTGTTACCTAATGGTACACTGAGAAAATATTAAAGTTGGCAGCTTTTCCTTCACATCGTTGGCATTTCGTTTCAGTGATAACAGCGCAATGATAAGCCCCGTCAAGAGGGCAACTAGACTGTGCGTAAGGTTAGTTCCAGATAGTTGAAAAAACATATATATATATACATTTCTGAATCAACATATGAATCTGTGGTCTGAATCAATATATTTACAGTAGACCATTTATTTATTTTCTTATTATATGATGTGATTGTCCGTCTTTGTTTACTGTAAATTTATATACCAGTAAATAGATCAGATGGCATTGCTGGAAAATGAAAGTGTCATATAAGCTTTCCTTTTCATTTATATGTTTATTTGCACTAGAATATATTGTTTATACTTATTAGTTTTTATTTTATTTATTTATTTATTATTATTATTTTTATTTTTATTTTTTTAGAATTCATTCAAGATTTAATTACTATACAGCAAATGGATATATATATAGATTATCATGCTCAAGAGTCTCAGATTAATTCCTTATTCAACTTCTTAAAATTTGTTAACTCAAGCATAGCGTTTCTCAAAATTTGGTAATGAGATGTTTGCCAGCAATGAAAAAAAAAAAAAAAAAATCAGGCCACAGGAAAATATCCCATTTTATATTCATTTTATTGGTGTGTGAGGCTGCAGGAGGCAGATGGTCGGCTTGAAGTCTTCCTGCTGCTAAAGACTTTTAGCGTAATAAAATTTTTGGTTTTCGGGACTCGAGCATCGCTTCTCCAGCTATAACAAATCAAAACTTTATCTCATAAATAAATGAATATAAAAAGCTTATGACCAGCGGGCACACTCAAGTGAGCTGAGCGTCTTATTAAACGCTTCTTGTTGCAAGAGCCAGTTTAGGTTGCTCTCATTTAAAATTCACAAGATGTTATCCTGTGACTTGAGACTGTGGCCGTTGGCTGCCTAAACTTAATTTCAACTATGCTATGGCGTTATTAAACTCTTTTTCGACCTTTCATCTAACATGGCTCTAGGACAGCATAGCGTTTTCTGTGATACATATATTTTTTGCTTAATCATCTATATCTAAAAACTTGCCTAACATTGATTTCCAACATTGCAAACCAATTTAGCTCTAATTAGATTTCACATTCCCCTGCACTCACTAACCAAATCACAAATACAACTCAATGCACCAATGCACACGAATTTCACAAACTTACATCGCGAAAAATTGAAGTTTCGATGCGTAAGTTTATTTTATTAACGTAACTCGCACAGCCCAATGCATTTTCGATGAGCGTGGAAAGTTTTAGCTTTCAAGTGCTTCATAAAATTCAATCTTGCTATTAGCTGAGGCTGCAATCTTTCACTAATGCTGGAAATAGTTAGATCTCATCAGCTTCAAAAAGTATATAGAATATGGTATACATTTTGTCTTTCTATTTTTATACCCTGAACCCATTGAAAATGGGAAATCAGGGTATAATGGTTTTGTTAAAAGTATGTAACAGGCAGAAGGAGGCGTGGCAGACCCCATAAAGTATATATATTCTTGATCAGGGTGACGAGAAAAGTTGATCTAGCCCTGTCCGTCTGTCCGTCCGTCCGTCTGTCCGTCTGTCCGTCTGTCCGTCCGTCCGTCCGTATGAACGTCGAGATTTCGGAAACTACAAAAGCTAGACAGCTGAAATTTCACATGAACACTCATATGTTAGTTACGCAGTACGAGTTTATTTTGTTTTTTCGATAACTCATCCCATTTCCAAATTATCGATAAAAAATCGAAAATTCGTTTACATTTTTTAGGTTTTTTGAGCATAACTTCTACATCGTTTTAGCTAGAGACTTCAAATTTGTATACTTAGATAGATATTATGGATACGCAGATTATGTAATTTACAGATTTTGGATGCCACGCCCCCTTCGCCCCCAATTTAAAAAAAACGCATTTCAAATACTAGAGACTTGCAATTTGGCATATAGATAGATTTAGATACTCTTAATCTACTTTGAAAATTTCATAAAGATAGTCCATCTAGAAATGGAGTTATGAGCGTCCAAAATTCAGCCCAACCCGCCTCCAAGCCACGACAGCAACTGCGCGGTTAGCAGAGCGCGCGCTCATAAGTGCGTAAAGAAGAAGAGTATCACTTTTTTGCTGGGTTCAGGGGATCTCGTAGTCGAGCCGTCTCGACTAGAGCCTTCTTACTTGTTTTTTTATTTATTTATTATTATTTTTTTTTTTTATAAAAAATATTTAAGTTTCAATTATTTGGGCAAATCATCAATTGAAGGTTATGAAAATGTAGTTTGGCTTCGAATATGCTTTTCATATATTGCTTATAAAAATTCGCTTTCATAATAGTCCTTTCCTAGATATCTGATGAAAAATAGTGCGAGTTTTTGTTTTTTACACTTTGGATGAGATTTAATTGTTCTACTGAATTTGAATTTGTAATTTTCAAGAAAATAACTAAGACTCCTAATAGTCTTCTGTTAGTTCAGAATCTGCAATATATAATATTTGATCCATTTGATATTCACAGTTAAATTTGAATGCGCTATCCCACTGACCAGTTTTTAACAACCTTTTTCTAAGCTTTATTACAAATGAAATTGTAATTTATATTTGTTGAAATGAAACTAAACGCAATACGTTTTATTTTTAGAAAAATAAAACACACACGAAAGTAAAATAGTATTCGGGAACTGATATGAAATAGAAAATATTCAACAAATGAAGGGCGCGCTATGCTAATGATAGAGGAAGGAAGACAGAAAAAAAGCATATCTCGTTTTCTCTTCTAATTTTGTTAATTATATATGAGCTATTATTACATGACTCGTATTTAATTATTTGTTTTAAAAATGTGTTTATGCGCTACTAAATAGTTCAAATATACACATACGTCAAAATAAATCTAAATAATTAAATTTCCAAATGATACTCAAAAATTTCCATTTTCACAAGCTCTCGGTAATAGCTAAGCTGAATAAACCGACACCCAATTATTTATATATATATATATATATATATATATATATATATATATACGATATACGATATATATATAGAGATCCCTTTTTTAGAAACCTTTTTCAGCCAGCTACATCCACTTTCAATAAGCAGCTTCTTAATAGGTAACTAACTAACTTAATTAGGTGAATGCGAATTGGGGTTGAAAATTCGGTCGAATCGATTTACGCTGTAATGCAACTGCAAAACACGCTAAGCGCGCCAATAAAAGCAGCCACTGAAATTTTAGCCCGAATCCTGCTGGTCGCAGATGTTTTCGATGTAGGCGTCGAATGCGCGGCAATGGCTCATAACTCATCGCGTTCAGTTGGCTGGTTGCTTTTCGAGTGTGCTGAATTGGGTGGCGGACTTGATAGCTATCTAAAGTTGCCAATGCTGCCCATTTGGGGCTGTATTGTTTTTCTGCTGCTCGTTTTGTAACGTTAATTGCAATACGATGCTCAGCGGCCCTGGGCGCTAAACTAATTGCTTTCGCGAAATATTTCTAGCATAGAATACAGAAGTTTTCATTTTTGTATTTTTTAAATTTATGAACATATTTAGTAATGTCAGCTCCACGGCATGCCACCTAGTGTTCTATTGCATAGTCTGGTCATGAGCAGCGGAAACAGCTCTCATGCTTTTCTACTTTATGATCGTATGATATACATACGCGCCATGTCGGCAGCAAAAACCGGAAACGGAAATGCAGAACAACTGCTTTGTCGTTTTACTGTTGTGTTCAGTTGGCTGTCATTGCTAGTTGTCTACTTTGAGGTTTGCTTTGTCCATTTTATTTTTTTTATATTTTTGAGCGCTCTTCTCTTTTTTATTCAACGTGCTCATGGGGAGTGCGCCAGCAACTGGCCACCGAGCAACTCAACCCAAATTTCCGTAGCTACGTCAGTTTTCCCATTAGTCGTGTACATAACGTTAAACTAGCGCTCAAGATTTAGTTCAGCTAACTTGCAAGTAAGGAAGAGCATGCTACAAACTTTTGCGTTACTGAAAACTTTGAAATTGATTAGTAGCTACTATGGGGAAACCTATTTCATTTGCCTTCCCATCAAGCCCCGCCCACCGACAGACGAGTGGCTGCATTTCAATTAGCCAGTTCCGTAGAAAAAAAAACTCATTGCCCATGTTTAATACTATTTTCTTGGCAGCAAGTTCTTTTGGGAATGTCCTCGGATGTCGCCTCTTTGTCAGCTGCACTAGCGTGGCATAGACTACTAATGGCAGCTGTGTCAGCAAGACATGGTTCAACAACAAATACAACAACTCGCTCAACAGTTGGATAATGACGACATTGAAAAGCTGAACCCACTGCAGATATGCGATAATCACATAGAAACTATTCTAACTAAGACGGCAACCAGGCAATGCATAATGCTAATTCAAGATTCAAAAGCAAACAGGTGTTTCTTTGAGCAGGTATCTGGGCATCGCTTAGTTTAGTATTCACTCTTTTATTTGACGACTGTAGTACCTCTCTTCCATTTGCATTTTCTTTGATTGCTCTGTGGCAATGCGAATATATTCTGTCTCAACGAATTTCAATTCTTCTTTTTCGTTTTTCTCATTTGCAATAATATTTATTTATTTATTCTTGGACTATTGAAGTGATATTTTCTTTCGAGTCTGTTTCTAATGTATATAAATTATTTTTATTAAAAAAAAACATAGAAACTTGATCTTTCGTTCATAATTTAATTTACCATTATACATTTTGCTTATATTTATTCAAGTACTTATTTTTACAATTATTAAACTGTATATATTTTTTTATGAAAGAGTATAGAACTCCATTTTTCTATTTTTTAAAGATGTTAACTCAAGCATAACGATTCTCAAGACTTGGCAATGAGCTGGCAAATAGCAGTGAAAATAAAAAAGTCATCGTTGGCCACAAGCAAACATCGCATTTTATATTCAGTTTATTGGTCTGTGAGACTGCAGGAGGCAGCTGCTCGGCTTGAACTCTTTCTGCTGCCAAATACTATTTGCGTAATAAAATTTTTGGCTTTCGGAAGTGAACGGGCTCGGCCGCAACCTCTTCAGCTGTAACAAATCAAAAGTTTATCTCATAAATAAATGAATATAAAAAGCTTTTGACCAGCGGGCACACTTAAGCGAGCTGAGCGTTTCATTAAACGGTTCGTGTTCTGGTTACTCTCCAGTTGAAACTCACAAGATGAGACTGTAGACATTGGCTGGCCAAGTTTAAGGCCAGCTACACTAGGGCCTAATTAAACTCTTTATGGCCCTTTCGCTGCCCTCAAGCAACATGCCTTAAGGACGTCAATGAGTTTTATTGCTTTATCAGTTCAGTACAATATCTTAAGTATTTCGCACAGTGATATAGGCGAATCCCTTGCATTACCAATGAGGTTAACTATAGACGGAACGCTTCACCTGCTCGTGAAAATATATAATTTTATTTCATTCATGTTGCTCACATACACGAACACACACGCAATGCAAAAACTTTGATTTTGATGCAGAAGGTAATTATTATTAACGAAGCTGAGGCAAAGTTTCAGCGCTGAAGTGCATAACGAAATCACATATTGCTATAAGATAAGGCTCTAATGTCTAATTAGTGACGATGAGAAATGAGTTAGCTTATATGTCTTTATGAAATTAGGGAGTAGATGTTGTAATTTTCGAAACATTTAACAGTCCCGGACACAGAAATGTATTCGAATTACCTTTAACTACTCATCCCCATGAAACGAGTTTTATATTTCATAACAAATTGATTTTTTATACATTTAATTCAGTTGCAATTCAATTACATTGGCATTTGAGTAAATTAAATTAGCTTTGAATTCATATTTTTATCATTCCTGTCCACTATCCACTCAATGCATTTTTAAAGAATCCAAACGCCAAAGGGATTGCGATAGCAGGCAGAGAGCAAAAAATGCGCGAAACAAATTTTTAATGAATTGATTTCGCTTAAAAACATTAAATTCGTACTTCAACTGTCTAACCTAGATTGGAAATAATTGGATATAGAATACATTTGAAATATATTTTAGCGTTTCAGTTCACTGAGTAAAAAGTAAATTACACAATATCGATTTCGCAACTCATTTTATAATATGCAAACTTTTCTAATTAATTGCTTTCCACCATATATACGCATTTCAATTGTTTGACTTCTATTTGAGTTTCTTTGCCATGTTATTGATGTCATCATAGAAGTCTGCCTAACAGCGTATGTGAATTTTCTGCTTGGCTCAGTTATGTCAGTTACCATTTGCCGTTAGTCATTTGTCAAGTTGGTTTGATGAGGCAACGTATTCCATCCGCTGAGCCGCACAACTTGAACCCGCTAGCAAATAAACTTTTTTATTAAGTGGTAAACTTTGCAGCATGGGCACTTTCTATTAATACGTCCTCGGTACCTCATTTACCTCAAAAAAAAAAAAAAAAAAAAAAAAATCAATTCAAATAAAATTTCCCTTTTTTTTACCATACCCGTTGCAATTCTCATTGTTTTAACTTTTGCTTTGATTTTACTGTGCTGCCTGGATTGACTGTCTGTGAAATTCTAAAGAGGAAAATTTCTCAAATTACCAGCACCTCCCACACCCATCAGACCCTTGCCATTGCTTTTAATCCCGACTGCTGCTGGTGCCCGGCTTTAGCTGGAGCTCTTCATATACCTGTGACATATAAAAGTGACTTAATTTATTTTTATTACAGTGCAACATCGCTTTCACAGAATGCACTTTAATTTATTTAATTGAATTCAATTTGCAACGAATTGCAAATGCCAGACTCACTTTGTGTGAGTCTTATTTTTTCTTATTTTTTTATTTTTTATTTATACACTTTGCTGGCTTGGATTTATTAAAGCATTAAAGCTAAAACATGCAACTTGGTATCAAAGCGAGCAGCGCTGCGACAACAGCCACACGAACAATCGAGAGTAGCAGTGTCAATGTCGCTGCTAAATGCTGTGGCTGCTCATTGTTTCTGTTGTTGTTCTTGATGGTGGTGGTGGTGGTGCTGCTGCTACTGGCATGAGACCACGACATGGACGTGATTACCATGGGAGGCTAGTGCAACAGCGGGTGGTCTCTTCGGCAGCGTACTGGCCGTTGCGACAGCGGCCGTTTGGCAAGCTGAATGAGCCTGTAATTTGTACTTGCACTCGTGAACAAACGCTTCCTCATCCTAAGTATTTGTGTGTGAGTGTGAGTGTGTGTGTGTGCGTGAAGTTATTCAACACAAAGCACGGAAAAAATGTCGAGGCGAATACACGGACTGGGCTCGCTCCCTGCCAAGGTCAGCTCAAGGATAACGCATATTTACGTGCTGCTCCCTCCCTCCCCCACCTCAGCCGTCGACACTTTGTCGAGCTGCTCCCTGTGATATTTCATGCTTTTGTTTCGCTGCCTCACACGCACACACACGCACCCCCACACCGTCCATGCCCATGTATGTGCGTTTATCTGTGTATTATGCTTTGTTGTTGTTGTTTTTATTTTTTTATTTTTTTTTTTCAATTTTATACACATATTGCAGAGGGCAGAAGGAAATGGCGCATGTTTGTGTTTGTCCTGATGCTAGCGATAATCCACTGATGTCATTTATTTGGCTCGCTGCGTCGACGCCTTAACAGATGCAATCCCCTATCCCATTACCTGCTGCCAGGCCAGACTTTATAAGCTTATATCTCTATCAACAGCTTCAAGCTGTGAGAATTGCTCAGTGACGCAAAAAGTTCACGCTTCAATTGAAAATTGCGTGCGTGATATTTAGAGCAATGTGTTGCCATCGCAACAGTCCCAAAAAAATATAAATAAAAATAAATAAAATAACAAAAACAAAATTTACAAAAAAAATAAAAAGAAAATAAATAAAAAAGGCCAACTCCCATAACAATAACAACTCAACAACTTTCAACATATTGATACAAGGACTGATGAGCCTAATACTACAAAAGATACTCTAACATCCTATATTCATACTTTTTCATTAGTTATGTAACTCATTAGCTTAGGCTTGGGATATGGATACTTACACAGCAATTGATATTTATTAACACTTGAATTGAAATTGGCAAATAAGTTTAAGTGAATTTCATCTTCATTAGTTTTTAAAGAGACCTAACGATTTCTACACGTTGCCATGCCGTCGAGCTGTTCGATTTGGTAATCATTCGAATGGCTTCTAATAACGTTGAGGTGGGCGTTTGTATTTATAAATTGTTAAATATAAGCCAAGGCTTCCAGGCACTGTATACAATGGCAACTGTGAAGGCATCGAACAACGAAAATAGCAACGTATTGTATATATTGTGTATAGATATGGAAAATCGGCGCAAAGCACACAAAATGGATGCGCCTCAATTGGCCCATCGAGCCAGGACGAGCCGGCTTCGGGAGGAGTAACTGGCAGAAGGTAGCAGTCAACGGCATCCTGACAGCCTAGCAGCCTAGCAGCCTAGCATTCTGGCATTCTGGCATTCTGACATTCTGGCATTCTGGCATTATAGCATTGTGGCATCCTGGCATCATGGCAATGCCAACTTAATGCCGTCCAGACTAACGCCAGGGAGCAGCTGCAACATGGCGCGCTGCCGCACACACAGTTCATTGAGTTCGACTTGGTGTTTGTTTTATTTCCAGACGCGCTTTAATGTCGTTTATATTTATACAATTTAGGCCCCCGTCATCGGAGCAAGGGCCAAGTGCAAGTGCCGCTCTGTGGGTTCAGCAACATCATCTATTGTGCTCACTCCTCCCAATGGCCTCAATGAACGGGTCGATAGAATTTTACAGCATACTTTCCCTTTACGATGAGGACAGAACAGAACACAACCGCCAACAATAACTCCTTGGGCGTCTTTTGTGTTTGCGCATTCGACGCAGTTCATCAATTTATTTAGCATTTTTATGTGATTTCTCAACTCTAAATTGTTTAAAACGAGCTATATTTGTTTAATTAACGTCTCTTAAGTGACCCTAAAGGGAATCTAACCTGCAGACCCACTCGCCCTGGCACACTTTAGGTACATGAATATTCAATTCAAATCGATTCAGCTTCAATCATCGTGGACTCTAACAGTATTTTCATGTTAGCTCACTCTAAGCCATTTTCAAATAAAAAAAAAAAAATAATAATAAAAAACAATTTGAAAGAAAAGGATTTTCAATCAATACAAAAATACAAAACTATTTCAAATCAATTTCATTTCGATTTGAAAATCATTTATAGGTTGCATTTAAATAATGTATTAGATGATATAAAATTGTTGTTGCTTTTACATTGTATTAAATAATAAATAATATGTTTTAAAATATATTTTCCTTTTCTTATTTATCATCGCTTATCTCAGACATATATTTGTATTAAAGGAACTTTTCGGACAACAATTATTTACACACTAACAATTCCTATATAATTGTGACCCCTTTTCCAGCTCAGTTTGGTTGCAAAAAGTTGAATGCAGCCTAATTGAAAACAATAACAGTCAGTGAGAGCAGGACAACTTTGTAGATGAACTTCAACTTGATTCCGCTTCGCTGGCGGCTAGAAAGCATTTATAATAATAAACATGATGGGAGCAGGACCTATTTCAATTATTTGAGACTACAGCGGATGCCTCCAACACGACCTACATAAACTGTCAAAAACACATTCAGTTACCACCTTCGGCCGAAACTGAGAATATAAATGGATTAAACGCAATTAAATTTAGGGCCAAGCATTGCCGCTGCCACTAGATGAAGGTGAGTGCTTTGGGCTAAAAGGACTCAGGTTTCACAGATGATTTCACGCCAGATGAGTTTCGACTACAATAATTCAGTCCACTATTATCTCTCTCACAAACAAGCCAAAAAATTAGATTCAAATTCACAATTAAACACACTGAACACGCCTCTTATTAGTTTCTTCGATTAACTTAATGCAATACATACCACAGGCAACAAAGCAAAACATCATGCGAAAGACCCTAATCCGCTCGCTCACAGTGCCCGCCCCACTTACCAATATTCGCACATGGCCCCAGGGAGTTGGGAATTACGGCCGCGCATTTGGCTAAAGCCAACACCAACAAAGTCATCAGAACAATGATTGCTCTGGCCTTATATATTGGCAAACAAATTCGCCGAACAGCTGAAAAAGCGCAGCGAACCCGTCCAATGGCAAAGCTGAAATTCAGGGACAAACACGCGTTTCGGTTCATTAACCAACCCAACAAAAGAAAACGAAAGAATGAAAGTAACAACAACAACAAAAATAGGAGCATAGCAGAGAGCAGTGAGAGTAGAGAAAGCGAGAAACTGTAAAGAACTAAAGAACTAGAACACTAAAGGGAAACAAAATTACCAGCAAGCAAATAAAATGTTTTCGAGGGTTCGTTGCTGCTTCAAATTCCGCTCGGGTGATAAGTTGTTCACTCCTAAGTTAACCCTCCCCTCCCTCTCACAGCCACTCAACTACCACACATAAGCCGAAGATCTGTGCAGTTGGCGATTTGATGGCCCCCTGCGCTATGCAACGTTTCTTTTTTATTAGTTGAGCGCTTATCCGCCATTTTGACAGTCGTTATTTGGCTGATTACAACAAGGACAATGCCCAGGCACTCCTTTGCGTACGTCGCAGTGTGTGTGGATAACAACAATTACACTATGCAACAAATTTGAAGAGCTGCGTATACCAAAAATGCTGTCCATGCTGAATACAGGGTATAAATGTCCTGGTTACACAGTGCCCGATTTCTTTTTCAGTTCACAACCTAAAATTAAGTTGGGCGCAGCAGCTTTAATTTACTTGGTTGACTGGCTGCCCAGTGTTATTTTGGTCGAATCTGTTTCAACTTTGGCCAGTTTTTGTGGATGTTTAGTGCGTGGAGCTGCATAGTTTTTGAAGTGCTGCTCGTTGCGTGGTTTATTTTCTCATTAGCTAGTTGATGCACGTTGCGCGATTTGTCCCCACAATGTTAGCGATACGACCGACCCCATTTTCGTTGGGGCACGCACTCAGCTTACATTTTATGTGGCTCAGCATAATAGGGAATTCCGGCAGCTGTTTTCCGTTGGCGCTCGACTCTTGGATGTTGCCCGCCAGCAGTTGGCCGTTGTTTCAGATGCGTTGTTTGCATTTCGCGCTTTGCTGACTGCATTCATCTTGAACCCCAAGCCCACATCTCAGACCAGACTGACTGGCTGACTGGCCGACGGAGTGACGGACTGAATCTCTGACTGCTTGAGCGACAGCTGTACAATGCAATCCACGAGTGGCTGGCGTAACACTTGCAATTGCAACTCTATTGCTCGTCCCCTTCAAACACGAACCATCCAACCAGATAAACAGGACACCACAATGTTAACTGCAAACTGTAAAGTTTACGTCTATAGTGTGGCCTTCACCTCCCCCTCTACTCATCGCTTTAGCTGAAATGGAAATAATTTCAACTCCGTGTTCGTTTACTGTTTCAGTATTTTTCTTTTAATTTGAATACACAGATACATAAATATGTTATCGTAAGTATATATGGAATACAAATATGCTTTTGCAATGGTTGGATCTATTAATTGTTTTATGTGTGCCAATATATCATGGACGTAGTTTCTTTCTTTTTTTTCTTTTAATTTGAATACACAGATACATATATATGTAGACGTAAATATATATGGAATACAAATATGCTTTAGCTGCTTACTTTTTTTTATGGTTGGATCTGTCAATTGTTTTTTTTTTTTTTTTTTTTTTTGTGCCAATCTACCGTGGACTTAGCTAGTTCGTGGTTCGTGGATTGGATGTAGGATAATTACTCATTTATGTAATGTAATGTTCAATAAATTCTTATTGCTGCGCATTCATCAGATGTCTCTCCTTCACATTCACTTTCAATCTCAATCTCACTCTCTCTTTATCTATCTATCTCTGGCTATGTCTCTATCTCTGTTTTCAGCTCGTCGAGGCAGCGCTTAATGGCTATATAAATTGTACACACATATAAACAGTTAGAGACCTACTTAGGCTTAAGCTTACACCTAACTGTAGTTGAGGAACGTACACATATACACATATATTTATATATTGAGATATTCATATATATGTATGCATGCATTTAGATAAATTACTCTGTGAGCTATTAGCTTATGAGCTAAACATATTGAATATTGATAATTGCCTTTTGTTTTCATAATGGTTAATATTTAGTTTTCTGTGTTTCCTTCAGTGATTTCTTTTTGTTTTCTAAACAATGAGCACGGTTGTTTTTTTTTTTTTTTTTTTTCTTCCAATATGTTTCTTATGTGAGATTCCATTACATCAAATTGAATGCAGTTTCCATTATAATAAGTTGTATTATATTTAGCGCATAGTATTTGGGTACCCAATTAATACGTCTATATATGTATGTAAGTATGTATGTATGCATATGTTTGCTATATTAAGTATGTGTAATCTGTCTATGATCCACTTTTATTTTATTTTTATTTTATTCAACTATTGGTGTTGTATTCAGTGTTTACTTAGTTTGCATCTGCAACCAGTTTAGAAAATGTTACGCTGTTTGATAACGGCCAACTGAAAAGTTAAATATAACTAAAACCACTATAGCTAGCTTATACTGTAAGTGCAGTTGCGACTGCACGAACAGTTAACTTAACTAATTTTGTATGCTGTCGAGCAGCTTACCTATGCACCTAGCTTACATATCTAATGTGCGACCTTGCGTCGTCTTATAAATATATTCTTCTTCTTTTTGTTCTATTTTTTTTTTAACATTTACATCAATTATTAACTAGTGTGATGAAGATGTGACTTACTTCGGCTACATATGATAAGCTAATACCCATTTTATGAACTTTGACCGCGCGATGAATTGAGCTCGTTTCTGCGAACTTTTGGTTTTCCTATTCCTATTTCTGCTTAAGTCGAAAGACGTTAAGACTTCTCAAACTTGATTATTTCTGTATGATAAAATGTATATTGTAAGTAGATGCAGTTCGCACGCAATATGGTAGACATCACATTTAAACATGTATAACTTTATATTTGTATCCTATTTCTGCTCAGGTCGAAGGACCAAGACTTGTCGATTGGGATTGATTATGTAGTTTCTTGTATGTTTTGCTGTCTGATAATACTATGTATATTGTAATTAGGTGCTGCAACTGCAGTATATAATAGACATCACATTTAAACATTTATAACTTGCCTGATTGAAGAAACCCGTTTCACCTTGCCGCATCGATTCAGCGTTTGCTGCTTTGCGCTTCCGACAGGTAATTCAAGTAAGATACAAAATTGTGCATCAACTAGACATATATATATATATTAAATGGACATTTACTATTTGTTTGGTTATATTATGCTGAGGCTATGATAGGTTTAAATTCTTTTGCACCCGTAATATTGTAGAGTATGAAATGAAAGAATTGAGGGAAAGTTATAAAAGTTAGAAATATTTTCTTTTGGGCTTTAGATTCCTTCAATGGGTATTACTTGGAAGGGATATATGTAGGTATTGGAAAGCGGGAGGAAGAGCGAGAGCGTTAGTGTATCAGGTACGAGGACAGGTTGGGTAGATAGTAGCTTTTAGGTTAGGTAAAGTTGAAGATGAGTTGAAATTTACAAGATGCATGAAGTAAGGAACCTAGGACAATTAATGGAAGAGCAAGATATGACGGTAATGCTTATCTGCTTAAAAACACATATTCGCCCTATGGGACACACCGAGATCGTCAAGTTATTAGCTCAATAGACACGTATAACTATGCTGATCTTATCACTAATATGGTTAAGTGCTCTAGTCGAGCTTACTTTATCGAATCGCTCGAGGAGCTCGAGCCTATGCCCGCCTGGTATTCCAGCTGTGGCGTCGTCTGCACCAGAGCCACGCCCACGCTGTCGCTGTCGCTGTCACTGGTGTTGTTCTCGCTGCCCTGCTCATCGTCTACATCATGCACATCCTCCAGTGTTGTGATTTGGCTCTGCACGCTCTGACGCATATCCAGCACTGTGTGTTTCTTCTCAGTCGACTCAGGCGACTTCGCGGCCTCCACTAGCGATGGCGCCGAGCCGGTGGCTACAACCGTAGCACCCGATGGTGAGCTGACGGACGAGCTGGAGTTGGAGTCGCGCAAATGCTTGACACCCGGCATGGGCGATGGCATAAAGGAAACATGGTGACCCGAGCCCGATGTCGGTGATGTACCCATAATGGTAGGTGTCAAAGCGAAGCTGGTGTGCTTCCCAGCTGGTGCAACTGGCGTATTGGCCGCACTAACGGACCCAGTCTTTCTGGCGCCATCGCCCATAGTGGCGTCCAGTAGCAGCGACGTCGGTCCCGTAGCCAGCGTCAGTGTGGACATCGATGTGGGTCTGCAGCCTCCTGAGCCTAGATGTAATCCGCTTACTGAAACAGCCGCCGACGGTGGCTCTATGATGGTGACGATCGATTTGGCTGCGCTGTTCACCGCCGACGTCGAGTTGTAGTCGCCACGCAGCTGCATGCCTGAGCTGCGGCGCCTGGAGCGATGATGGTGCCGGTGGAAGCTCTGGCAGCGTGTGCAGGAGCGCTGCGAAGATGAGGGCGTGGCCGCTGTCGATGAATGGTATTGATGAGAGCTGCGGGTGCCCACGCCGGCGCCACAGTTGCTGCTGCCGCTGCAAGTGCTGCAGCTGCTGGGCTGACGTCACATGAGGTTACGGTCCAGCTGGTTGACAGAGTGGTAGCCAAAGGATGTTGAAGCGGCGACCATGGCGGCAGCAACGTGGCACTGTGTGAACAAAACGAAAGAGAGGGCAAAAGGTTGAAGAAGAACGTGATATGAGTCAAATTTCAATTTGGGTATGTTACGTACAATTTACAGGCAGTGTTTCGTATGTTCTTTGTGTGTGTGTGTGTCTGTGTGTGTGTGTGTGTGTGTGTGTGTGTGTATCTGTTTATGTAGGGGTATGGCAAAACAATTTGCCTTCAAGCATTGTAGCAGCGGCAACAAAGATGTTCAACAACAACAATGACAGCAGTTCGAAAATGTTGTGGGTTTGCTTTCAGTTTTTATGTGCACTTCGGTTCTTTTTTGTCGGGTGCAGTAAAAGTCAAAGCGAAATGCATGATTGAAAAACAACAAGAACAGCAACAACAACAACAACAACAACAACAACAATAGCAGCAAAATAAAACAAAAGGGAAAGCAATGCAACACAATAAAAGAAAAGCGTTGGGTTTTTGGTTTTTTCTTATTTTTGTTTTTTTTTTTTTTTTTTGGCAATAGCAACAGCCACAGCCACAGTTGGGGGCTGGTTCTATATAGTGAGATATACACAATTTCCGAATATTAACTGCAACATCAACATTTTAGCTCCTATGCCGTGCCACGAGCAGAACCCAATTTCAATTTCATAAGCAAACGAGTCCAGTGTGGTTACATGTGATGCTCGTGTCCGTTGTGTCGTGTTGTGTTGAGGTCCTAACTGTGTGGCTTTTGTCTATGCTTTAAGCGTTGCATACAAGTTCTTCGTGCATGCTCACTCAATGCAATTACAAGCAATTGCGGTACTTTGTAATATCCGTTTTGTTGTAAACTACTTTGATTACGTATACGCAACGTGTTACTGCTGCTTGCCCATACGAAATGCCACACAGAATCAATCAAAGCAATTTATAAAGATGAGTATGCCTCGAGATATCTATTTCCTTTTCTTTCTTTCTTTCTTTTTCAAATTGCAAAACGAAACAGCCCAATCAGCATTCCACTTAATGATCATTATCACTTGGAGCAAACAATATGACCAGCCAAGCCAGCCATGCGGTTAGCTGGGCGTTCCAAATTCTGTGGTTTCTGTGTGTTCCCTACGAGTGGCATACAGCATAGCGAATGCAACAGCTTATTCCCATTTCGTGATGGCACCTGGCTTGCACCTGGACTGCAATCACTAGCAATTGTTGCACTTTCTAATATCCGTTGTCCTTGGGCTTTGCCACAGTTTGATTAGCTGCTTCGATTGAGCTTCGTTGGATAATCCTTGTCACTCAGCTTCACATTGAATGTCGTCAGCTTAATGTGAAAATTAAGCATCTGTATTATATATGTTTACATATTATTTTAAATTCACATTTTTGCAAGTCTAAGAAGGAAACAAAGTGCGCAATAAGTTGTCCTCGTATTGAATAATTATCATCATCATGATCATCATCATCGAAGTGCTGACACAATGGCTGAGCGATTTCAGAGACAAATAAGCCGTGTGCTTATGTGGGCGTTTGTATTGTGTATTATGTGAATCTCAACAAATTGTGTGGCTTTTGTGTGTTTCTTGGAAAATCGTGTTGCAGTTGCTGAATATTTCAATTTGAGATTGATTTTCAAGGCAATTACAAGCAATTATGTTACTTTCTCATCTCCGGCCTGTAATGAACAATTCTGATTACGCATACGCAACGTGTGTGCCTGGACAAGGTCCACACTTGAATAAAGTGCTGCAAAGGTCTTTAAAGACTGCTTCAACTAATTGAACTTTTTGACAAGTTGCTGCAAAAAAAAAAGGAAAACCTGAACATATTTTTACACTTTGATTAAGCCATCGAAATGATATTTAAATGAAGCTATTCAAAATTACACAAAAAGCAAGCGAATTTTCGCACTTGGTTTATTGCCAAAAGCAGAATTATCGTGGTATCTAAAGGGCGTGTCTAGCTCTCAGATATGGGTTTGGCTTGGGTTAAAGGTCATTCAACTCCTGAAGGAGGCCCTAAGAATGATTTCTTTTTCGCGTTAAAATTAGTCAAAGCCACGCCCTTCTCTTGTAATTTATTACTTTATACTCTGTTCGGCAACAGACGGGATACGGCCCAGGATCAAGCTGCCAGAAAATACCAGAGAGTGCAAAAGTTTCGGACATAACAGACGGGCATATAGGGCATTTAGTTACCCTGTAAATACCCAACTATCATCAAAAATTAAAATTAAATTAAAATTATTTAATATAATATAAGAAATTAGTAAAACACTTCATTGCTCTCTTTGCATTGAACAAAGGCCTATACCCATGCCCTCATATGCGCACGTAGTACAGGGTATTAGGCTGCCAGCAGACCCAGAGTTGTTGGGTTTGTTTCGCGGTTGTGGCCGCTTTTTTGGCGACTCTGTCACATAATTATAATCGTTAATTTCACGTTCACAGTCCATTAGGGATAATTGATGTTTTTGCAACATTTGTGGTAAATTACATTTTGATGTCCTGCCTCGCAAGGGGACCGAAGTAAACCGAAAACGAAAAAAAAAACAAAACAAAAAAATAAGAACAAAATACCTAAAACGAAAAAAAAAAAAAAAACAAAAAATGCTCTGCACTAACTAGCGACAAAATGTCGACAGGCACGAAATCGCTTTAATTTAACCGTCATTCTGTGAAGCGGTCACGCATTTATTTGATTGATTGTTTCAATAATAATTATTTGGCTTTGGTTATTGGCCCAGCTAGCATAGATGGCATAAAAGCGCCTGTCAATAATTAATGCAATTAGCAGCGCTTAGCATATCAGCTCGAGAGCAATGCGTATAACAGCGAGTACATGATAATTGCCTGCCACAAGGACGACCTTGTTTCGGGTTCAGCCTCTACTCGAAGGCGCCAAAGCGTAGCAGCTCCGTTGTCGGCGCCGGTCTCAGGCTGGCCAAAGAGTTCTTCTGCAAACATTTAGAATGACAATTACATATATAGTTTTTGTGCAATTTACGACATTTTCAAGTTCAAAGTAATGTTGTATGTGTGTGAGAGTGCGTGCGTGTGTGTGTGAGCTTGTATGTTAGTGTGAGGGTGTGAGACTGTTGCTTGTGTGCCTACGCACAATCATGTGGTCATTCCATTACGCCCCAAAGGTAAACCTACAATACACAATGCTATGCAAATTCAGTGCGCCTAGGATGCTGCCTGAATCGTCGTATTGGCCATTTTGCCAGCACACTGACAGAGTTGAGGACAGCAAACAACAAAATTCAATTTCAATTACATTACCAAATGAATTTTTCATATATTTTCAATAAGATATTCAGAAATATCACATATCTATATAGAAGACTTTGACTATGGCTGCTAAAGGTAGATAGAACAATAAAAGAAATATATGTTTTGGCCATCTCGTATAAGCCAAGAAACTATTTTATCATTTATTTACACAAACTTCGAATTTACCCAATTATTTCTCAGAGTGTAACAAGCGCACAGCATGCCCTAAAGCTGCAGTCCAATCAGACTGTGTCCTGGCGTGTGTGCGTGTGGCTGTGTGTGCGTGTGTGTGTGTGTGTGTGTGTGGCAACAAGTCAGAGAACAAGTCTAACAACTGTACAGAACAGCAGTCAAACAGCACAAACTGTCAATGAAGTTAATTTTCTGGAGAGACTCACACACACACACAGATACGCACACAGCTTGTGGTTAACCACAATGGGCTTGATGTTACATAAACTGTGAGGACAGCGAACGAGAGACAACAGAGTACATAAGCAGGAAATAACGGTGTTCAGGCTACACAACTGCACAACGGACCAAGAATCAAGCTCTCTGCAAAACAGGCAAACTGAATAAAATCAGCTCACACACACACATACACACACACACAAAGCGCAACCCATCTTCATTTATCGCCTGGCAAATAGCCAACGGAAGTTAACTCATTTACCGCTAATTTCAGCCATTAACGGAAGTTGTGCAATGTTTAGTTAAACTGTCCACCTTAACTGTCTCACTCTCTCTCTCTCTCTCTCTCTCTCTTTCGCTCTCTCTCTCTCTCTTCTCACTTTAGAGCAAACATTTCCAATCAAATGATTTATATCAAAGCAATAAAAATCTATATTAAAAATGATTTTTACATTATTTGCTCAGCTTGTGTTTGCATTCCGTTTAATTGCTATGCTCTGAATACAAATATATTTGTCAACATTTCAAATTATATTTCTGCATGTAACATTTGAATAGTCTAATTTTCATTCAAAAATTGTCATAGCTCACATAAATGCCATATAATTTCAGCAAGTTTGTAACATTCAATTAATTTCAACAAACGCATCGACTGCGGGCGATTTCACTTGTTGCAAGGGAACAATGCATTGTTCCATTCCATTGCAATGGCTGCACTTATGGACAGCTCAAACAATGACTTCGTTTGGGCATCAAATAATTCATATGCAGAAATAAATGTATGCCTCGAAGCAATAAAAGCATTTTATTATTACAGCAAAGTCCTCTATTAAAGTTCGATTTGATTTGAAACAAACGCACCTGCTCTTATCTAGCTGTAATGTGTTTAGGAGTAATATTTCTAAGGCCACGGGGCATTTCAGTTTTATTTATAGCTATTGATTCAATGGCAAGCTACCCTTAATCCAGCAGATCAGCAGATTAAAGAGCGCGCCTGTAGCTCAAGTAAACTGGATTGTGCGCTTTCTTTTATTAACATATCGAATCAGGACGAATTCGATATGCTTTTGCTTCCTTCCGGCACTTTTTAAGTGCCTGGACCCCAAAAACTCAGCTGCTACGTTCGTGACCCTTTTCAACAAAACGCTCGCAACAATACAAATACAATTGGGCAAAAGTAAAGGGAATTGGCTTTGGATGTAATTGATATCATGTTAGCCACCCGATAGCCCACGACCCAAATGGAAACAATGAGACAACGAGAGCAACGAGAGTAACGACTTTGCTCCCAAAGGGCATTCGTGTAGTTGCTTTTTGAGAGCTGTAAATAACATTTCATCATTATATTATAAAAAAAAATTTTGTGCATATGTATTGGGTGTCTATATATATATATATGTGTGTATGTGCCTGATGATTGTTGAAAATTGGTTTGGAAATTTAAAGTGCTAAAAGTATTTATGGTTAGCTTGATAGCATTTCCGAAATGTCGGATATTGTGCTGTGCGAGTTGATTTTCAAATATGCCCAGACGATGTGAGTGTGTGTGTGTGAGTGTCTTTGTGTGGGTGGTTGGTGGTTGGAGTTGGCTGGTGGTTGGTGATTGGTATGAGGCAAAAGAGCCAAGTCAAAAGGCCAACAAGTAAAACTGGCAACAATAACAACAACAATGCCACGTAAAAAATTTCAAAGTAAACACACAAAAAACAACATGTATATTCTTATACTTACAGCGAGTGCGAGAGAGGGAGCGAGACAGACAACAAGGGAGAGAGAGAGAGAGAGACAGACAAAGGTTGTAACTTAAGTTTAAATCGGAAAACAACAATATAAACTTTGGGTGGAGTCGATGTGTGTGTATGTGTGTCTACCTTTCAATGTCGATGATGCGGTGAATGATTGGTAAAAGTAATATTAACAACAACAACAACGGCAACAACAACGGCAACAGCAACAATCAACATCAAGACATCAACAAATACAAGTTGTCCTTCACCAGTAACCTGAGAGTTTTCCATTAAACTTCCCATTATCCCCCAGCCCAATACGAACAACCAACAGCAGCTGCGAACACTGCGTATACTTAATAATGCAATTCTTTGCTTGCCCAGCAAAAGCAGGTGTCTGCTTTGTAGATTAGCTGTTTTGGCTGCGGCGCATTAAATATAACATCAAGAGTTGAAAAGCTCAGCTTACTTGCGCAGTAAATTGAACAACAACAGCAACAGCTGCCATGCCAAAGGGAATTGTCCAAACAAAGCCACAAATGTAAGGACTGAACACAACTCGAATGTATTCCATATAAAATTGGAGGGCGTGTGTGTAGGTGTGTGTTTGGGTGTGGGTGTGGGTGTGTGTGCGAGAAATCATGTGATTCAGGTGCAGTACATTCAACACGTGGAATCACAGTTCATTTTGTGTTTTCTTTTCCCCCTGCGCCCCTTCACATACGCTAAAAAAAAAAAATTTTTTTAAATATAGAAACATACAACAATGTGGAAGGCGAGCCAACGAAGAAGAGGCGCAACAGCGAGTAAAGCATTTATATTGTGACAAAGAGCATTAAACAGAGACAAATAGACACGGACAGCGCGACAGACAGTGGGAGAGTGAGAGTGAGATTGAGTGAATGGGACTTGGTGCGGCGTGGGGCAACAAGGTGCAATGTGAATTCTCACCGTGGGCAGGTCTTTGTATGGCTTAGCTTGTGCAAGGCTTAGACGACGACGAACACGAAAACGACAAATAGAAGTTAGACAAGTCGCTTGCTTACCTTGCCCATCGACTTGGAAACTTAACTGTTTTTGAGGGGCAGCTCCTCAAGCAGGGCGAGCGAGCTGCTAAACCTATGCTAAACTAAATATAAGTCTGCTCGCAGGAATTGTGTCGCACGTGCTGAATGCCGTGCAGCGAGCAGGTCGAGTAGCAGCGCCGAGTCGCAAATCTCTGTAAAAACACCACCAGAATCATAATCAGCAACAGCATTAACAACTAACTACACCAGCCGCCACCCACTGGCATTGATGGGAGGCGCGCTTCGTTTATGGGAGCTGCCCAGCTGAAATGCTGAAATTCCCTGATGTGATCAATGTTATATCTGAACGGATGCATACGCTCTATGCACACATTGAATGCTCTGCCAATGAATGCGAACTGAAAAACTAAAACTCCAATTGAAAGCTCAAACTGTGCAAAAGTTTTTCCAATTTTCATCAAAATATTATTACATTAAGTTAAAAACTGGAGTGTAAAATGTGAAGTGGTTGAACGTGGAATATCATTTCGTTTCGTTAGCTAACGGAGATGCAGCTGCTGCTGCCACGCCTGCCACATGCCACCTGCCAATCTACAGTTATATCAAATTAAAAATTGCAATCACTAAATGTTTGTTATGCCAATCAGCTGCTGCTACAGGGAAATACTTTTAAACTCTGAAAAATTCACTCCTGCTGATTGCCATCATTCGATAAAGGTATCTAAATTTACTGACTGCAGTCGGGATTTGGCTGATGATGTTGACCCACTTTAAGCACAACTCAGACATTACAAAATTATTCATTAAAATGCCAACGAGCTCAGGAGGGGCGTGGGCGCGGTCGCAGTTGTCGATGACGTTGACAGATGCGCCGCGCTGTTTATTTATGCTGAATTATGAGGATGTAGGGCTGCTCGACTGCTCCAAAACTCTGAGTGAGTGAGCTGTCCTATCTGGCAGACGTGTGTGAATGCTAATGGCAAGAGCGTGGCGGAAACAGCTGGAGGGGGAAAGGGACAGAGCAAGGTTAAAACTCGCTGTGTGTTTTTTTTTTTTTTTTTCATCTTATCCTATCATATTCATTAAATTTGCAAATTAATTTAGTCGTTCGTTGAGTTTCGTTTTTGGAGCATACGAAAGTTGGTACGAAAAGTAAGAAACGTTGTCATCAGATGCATAATTCATAAACAGTTTTGAACGTCGTGAGATCCCTCCCACGAGAAGAACACGAAATGTTGATGAAATTAATAATATGTCTCTCAATAAAATTTCCAATGAAATCGAGATGGTGCCAGTTGGCATGAGGTGGCGCGTATGCAAGAGTTAAACGAGAGTCCACTGCAGAGCACAAAAAAAGGACCAAGAACTGGCCAAGAACTTACCTGAGACTTGGAGCGCATGGTAGGCTGGTATTTACGGCGTATCTTGCGAGGGCAGCACATGCACAGGAGTCGCACGAAAGCTCTGCAAGGAAGCCAAACAAGATTAATTTCGTGCTTTGGGACGGCACAGCTGGGATACAGCTTACCTGCGAAAGTCTCGGCTCCAGCAGGCATAGATCACAGGATTCATGCAGGAGTTGATCCAGCCCAGCCATGTCACAATTGCGGAAACAATCTCCTCGTGCTCAATGCACTCCATGCAGAAGCCGGACAATAGGTTTACCACAAAGAACGGTAGCCAGCACACAATGAACACCCCCATCACAATGCCCAGGGTCTTGGCCGCCTTCTTCTCTTTGGCAAACTTGGCCAACTTGCGAGAAAGCGAAAAGTTCTTGCCCATGTGTCGATGTCTTGCCAGTCCGTTGTTATGCAGCGCAGATAGCGGCTCGTCGTCCGGTTCCTCGGGCGTGGATGTCGTTGTGCCGGCGCTATGATTATGATGGTGGTGGGAATGGGAGTGCGAATGGCTGAGAGAACCTCCGCCGCCACCACCGCTCGAGACTTGATGTGTATTGGGAGCGGGATCTCGGGTGGTGCCGCCACGATGAATGCGCAGAGTCAGTTGAAGCTCTCCAGAGGCCATCAACACCTGCTTGGTTCCGATCTTAAGGGAGCGTGTCTGGATGACGGCCGCGCGGTAAATGCGACAGTAGGTGAAGACCATTACCAGCAGTGGCAGATAGAACGATATGGTGGATGAGAAGACCAAGTAGCCCAGATGCTCGGTAAAGGTGCACTTGTAGGCGGGCATCTCCCCATCCCTGGCCGCGCGCCACCAAACAATCGCTGGAAAGCTGATTGCACTCGAGCATATCCAGACAGCCGCAATCAGGCCAGCAGCACGCTTCACTGTCATTCGCATGGGGTAGCTAAAGGGATCCGTAATGGCCCAGTAGCGATCCAAAGAGATTACGCACAAGTTCAGTATCGAGGCCGTGCTGAAGAGCACGTCCAGTGAGCGCCAGATGTCGCACCAGTCAGTGCCAAAGAACCACGTGTTCTCCAAGACCTCGTATAGCGCGGAGAACGGCATGACCACGAGGCCCACCAGGCAGTCGGCCACAGCCAGGCTCGTGATGAAGTAGTTGGTGGCCGTGTGCAAGTAGCGCTCTCTGATGACAGCCAGGATGACCAGGGAGTTGCCGAATACCGTGGCGAAGGAGAAGAGGAAGAGAAAGGCCAGCAGGCCGACACGATCATTCGGCAGCGCCTCCAGGAAATCGGACAGATCCGGCTCCAGTGTGGGCTCGCTAGTCGGAACGCTTATGCTGTTCGCATTCAATGGTGACTCTGTGCTGGTAGGCACCGCATTAACGCCATTGAAGTAGTAGAATACATCTTCCGAGATGTTGTAGCTGTTGTAGAAGAGCGGAGCAGTCGTCTGGTTGACAACATCGCCGCGCAATAGCGCCAGCACGGGCTCCACAATGCCAGGCCCTGCGGCATCCGCTTCCGGTGCCGCCAGCTGACCAAGCTGAGCATTACCCACAGCCATAGCCATTGCCATGGCCATGGTGTCGGCACCAATCTAATCCAAAAGCGATGCGGCTGACTTAGTACCCAATTCGAGTTCCTGCTCCATATCCTGCTCCATTTCCACCCGCTGAAGTCGACGCCAGCCAGGCAAGTCAATGTATCTCATTCTAGCACCTGCGATTAAATACCATAGAGAGGAACTTAATTACAGCTCAAATTCGAAGAATAAATAATATATATTCTATTCTGCCCCAAACGTTTCTTAACATTTCCGCGTACCAATTTCCACCTAATTTCCACATTGATTGTCTCCTCGCCTATTTCTAATGGAAATTTAATTCTATTAAAATGTTGCCTAACATCCGTGCCAGGTAATCAGAGCCAACAAATTGTGTAAGCACAAAAGCTAAACAAACACATTAATTAAAGAAAATGTCGCTTCTGTTATTTTAGGACATCTTTTCTGGCATGCCTTAAATGAGAGGATATCATCAGACAGGACACTGGAGTCTTTCGACGCTTCCGTTAAACATTTCATGGCACCTGCTCTGCGCCAGGTGGACAATTAATTTACACACAAATACGACGGCTCTCACAAAGCGCGAGCATATAAACAAATTAAATTACATTTCAAGTGCCAAAAAGGACAGGAAGCGGCGCATGAGGCACTTGTCTCACCTTGCTGGCACCCAGTATTCCCCAACGCTTTCGAAAACGGAAGTCAATAATTGCACAGCATTTAACCAAGAGCTGCTGCTCCGGGCGAGAGTTGTTTGCCCAACTCAGTTGATTGCCCTCATTTCACACTGGCGAGTAAAACGTTTAAGAAAATAGAACCTGAATTGGTTGAACGCCCTTTTTAAAGTTGACGAGTAATTCTTGAAGACACTTCTAAAATATATAATTTATATAGCTATCATGCATATGCCAAAAAAATGTTTGCATTCGACAGATATATAATCAAGTACATTGCTAGTCGAATATGTATTTATATTAACTGGAGAGCATATCATTTACACATACTGATTAAAGTAAGGACTTACATCTAGACCCAAGTATGTAAAGTGTACGAGGTAGTTAAAGTCTTCTTTATACAAACTCTTGGCCTGATGCGTAGCAAACATGCCAGCATTGCCTCAACACTTGCTGGCCCAGTTGTTGGCTCTGGGCAAACGGACAGAAAAGCTGCTGACAATATGATTGAAATTGAGTGAATATTCGGTTGACTGACGATTGGATTTGGGTTGCGATTCGCTCTGTATTCATTGAATTGCGTCTAGTCAGGGCTAGCAGTCGTGATTGCGAGTTGTTCGTTCTGCCACTCAATCCACTCTGGGCAGTTCAAATATGTCTTGCATTTTAAGCGACCTGTGGCTGGAGCCATGGCATTTGTTAGTTTTTGTTTAACCGCCTTTGTCACATCATTCGGGCTGTCAGCAGCTTGTGGCAGCTATTCATTGCATGTCTGCGTGTGATTATCACCTGCCAGTCTAATGCCATGGCGATAAGGCGATGCTGGCAAGCCAAATGTAGCCACACACACACACACACACCTTGAGCTTTTCTTACAGATTTCTTTCCCAGGAGCAGCCGCCGCTCAGTCAGCCAGAGTTTTGCTCCTTATTTCCGGCGGATTCGCGTCGCCTGTATGCCATAAATTTTCCTGCCTGCTTGCTTGCCGTCGTTGGCTTATCTGTCGCTCTACCCCATGACCCAACCAGCAAGTGCTGTGCCGTTATGGTTGCTTTCTCCTCTGCAGCAACGGCAGCATCAGCAGCGTCTTTCGCCCCTATTTTGTCAGTTTTTCTGCTGTTTAGTATAATTTCCTGGCGCATTTCTCACGCGGTACAAAAAAATAAACAAGAAAAAAAAACTTTGCGCAAAATTTTGCTTGACTTAGAATGAGCATGATGAGGCCGTTGATGTGCAGTAAGTCAAAATGTGAGCCTAGTGGATCTCTGCGTGCACAAAAGTGTTGACTCTTCAAGTAGCCCTCCCCCCAACGACCCAAGCAACTTCCAAAAGAACGTAGCGCAAAAACAAGCAACCACAAGAAATACCTCACTAAAGAGACGAAAAACCAGTTGAGAACCCGGAATAAAAGCAAATTCATATGGCGTGCGTACATGACCGACCCCTAAATATGTGTGTGTGTGTGTGTGTGTATGTGTGTGGGCCCAGCTCGAGTCGTGCAGCATCGCCCCGTGGGTGGCTGGCGGGCTGGCGGGCATGGTACAACAATTTAATTGAAACAACCTTAAAGCTGACCTCCACTTGGCACAATGCCCAATCCGACCCTTTTACCAATGGACCCTATGCAAATGACGTCGGCAACGGCAGCAATTTGTATATGTGCCCAAGTCCGTGCACCCAATTCTGTATCTCTGCGTGGCTGAAAAAGCCACCGAAATGGCTAACTCATTGAATAGACGAATGAAAGTTAACTAAAATGGCCGCCAGCAGCCAGTTTCAAGCACTGATTGCGAACCATTTTGTTCACACGTCTGCTATGTATTACAATTTCAATTTAGTATCTGCACTCTACTGCGTCCTTATCAATTGAACACTATCAGGAGACGACGTTATTGCTCTTTTAATAATGTCTCGTAAAATATAATTAGATCAAAGTCGCCCTCTGTTAGATTAGAAACTGTTTAGAAAACTGTGTTATGTCTGATTGGATATTGGGCAACTTTCAATTTGAATTAGAGTCTATAGAACGAGGGGTCTTTTGCTAATAAAGCTTTGACATTTTTAAAATTCTTTGAATATATTATACGAAAATATGCAATAAGTTACTTAAAGCTAGCCAAGAAATAACGAGAAAAAATCTCATTATAAGATGTTAAAGTTCAAGTTAAAGATTTGAATACAATAAAATTTAAATGGTTTTTCTTTCTTTATTTATTTTTTGTAAAACGACTTTGAGATATTTCTAGCAAAATACCATATTTTTTCAGATCTCGGGAATGTACACGATTTCTGGGAAAAGCACGACAGAGCGTATCAAGCAGAGAAATTCAAGAGAAATGAAATACCCTAACCAAATGGCAATTTACTTTACAAAAGAATTATGTATATGGTAAATTAACCCAACAAAAATATTGTTTTTAAATGTTATATATTAAAGCGCGTCTGCCTTTAATTATATAGAAGCAAAAATGAAGCATTCATTATACAACTTTTTTAAATGTAAATAAATTTCCATGAAAACAAATCTGTGTTAAATTGTATGAAAACAAACAAATTGCATTTGTTAAATTTTAAATTTGTAAATAAGTTTCATATATTCCTTAAAATAAAATCAATTTCCAAGCGAAATCGACATAGAAAAGTGTCATTTCAGTTACCACTTACAAATCTGCAGAGGCCTAAATTGTAAAATCGAAAAAATAAAAAATAAAAATAAAAAATAAAAACATTCTGTAAATTCAAATGAGACAACGAGCAACAAATAGCTTTTAGCGAGTCTGCCCCCATTGAGTGGGCTTGGCCATTACTTGTGCCTGTTCTTCGTGTTGGCCATTTGTCGAATTTTTCGGTGTATTGTAATTACATAGGAATAAAACGATTTCAGTAGCGCCTGTCGCATAGATGTGCTTTCAATTTACAACGCAGCTGTTTTCATTTTCGCTATTCTGTTATTTTAATGGAATCCTAAGCTGCACGCTGTCAGCAAGTCGACAACTATCTGCGAATGAATGCTTGTCGAGTCCTGGAGTCTGAATAAGGTAGTGAAAGCTATTTTTATGGCCGTATTGGGCGTGTGTCAACGACAGGCTCCGTAGATATTAACAAGCTTTATGCCATAGATTTTCATGGCATGCCTCCATAAATGCTTCAAAAGCCCCTTTTGGCCATTGAATTTTCGATGCGAGTACATACATTAATTTTATGCACTATCATTGAATTGGAATCGTTGGCCGTCGATATGAGCGGGAGGTGAGCAAAGGAAACGCTCGGAATATTGACATTGAACAACCTTTTCCCGTGTGAGTCTCCTATGCAAATTGCCTAGGAGAACGTTATAAGTAGGGGCCGTTATCAGTGCCTATCAGCGTCACCCACTCAGTGTTGTACGATAAATCTTGCCTTAAATCTCTCAAATTGCTCCCCAAGCGTTTTTAAGTAAACACACGAATGTCAGGCAAGCGAAAGCGAACGCTCTTCCAGCCGTGTCGAACCGGTAAGAGTAAAGCAAGCGCAATGGCAATGGCAATGGCAATGGCAATGGCAATGGCAATGGCAATGGCAATGGCAATGGCAATGGCAACGGTAAAGAAAAAAGCGGTAAGCAAAGAGGAAAGCAAAAGGAAAAGCAAATCTTGCCAATCTTTATGTGAGCCAAGCACTCAAACACGGACTCAAAAGAGTCGGTAAGGTAAGGCACTAAAATGTCAGCAAATATATATTTCGAATCGACTAGCTGTGCTCTGTCTACAAATGGAATTTAATCACGCGTGCTTCGAGCTATCCACACAATCAGATGCTTGTTTTATTTTCGCCTTTGCAAGTTGTCCCTTTTCCGATTTGATAATGCGGTGACGGCGTTGGCTCTGGTCCCTGGCGGTATCATGCTCAGCGCTGCTTAATTATGTCACAAATATTTACACCAAAAATCCGAGTGGCAGGACCTTTTGAGCCTTCAGTGTCATGGCACGCAAGGAATCCGGCGAAAGCAAACAAACAAACGGCCACAGCAACAACAACAGAAATCAACAATACAAGCTAAAAATCAAATTAAATGAGGCCAACTCCAGCCCAAACAAGCCAAAGCGCTGAGCAACTCGCATTTTTGCAGCAATCAAGGACAAATAAGGACGCAGCAGCAGCAGCAGCAGCGACCAGACCAACTGATGGTTTTACTAAAGTGGATTCCGCGATAATGACAGGCATTAATTTTGGCCATAAACCGATGCGATTTGTTCTGTTTCTGACATTGCTAAAGCGTCTTCTTCTACAAGGATACACCTCGGGTGCGCAGCTCTAAACAATTTTAGACTTCAGCGAAAAACTAATCCAAGCAAATTAGATGTTGCCTTAAATTTATGTGAAGCTCATCTGTTTGGTGCAGGGTGTCATTTAGTCGAGCACACGATCTAAAGTGATCTCATTTCTGAGATTTTGCCGTTTTTCACTGTCCATTGTTGTTTTCCGCTTGCGTGTCATACCTTTGGCACGCTCAAAGTTATTGACAGCCTTAGCCGGGTAAACATACGGGATACGGGATAACAGAGGCTCGCGCTCATGTGCGGACACATTTAGTGCGCTTGTCACGCAATGAATAATGATTGCACAGAAACAACAACAACAACAACACAAGCAGCAGCAGCAGCAGCAAGTAGAGGTAGCTGCCAAGCAACGCATTCAGCGCCTCGCCTGTAATTGGCCAAATCGAGCGCCCGTTAAGTGGCATATTGCTCGAACGACATGTTGTCCCCATACAAATAAACATTCGCAGTGACAGACATCGCCAAGGACACATCCCCGTGAGAGTGTCGTATTTAATAATTAAATACTGTTGTTAATTCGCAGAGTGAGCGCCGAACGGTGAACTTGTTGCCTGTCAGATAACAGCATCTGACACGCTGAGTTCCGCAATGGGAAGCAAGCGCAAACGAAGTAAACATAGATTACGCAATTGAAGTTCACAGTGTGTTAAGTTATCCTTGCCTAGCAATCTACGCAGTATTTAATGTCGCAAACTCAATAATATGCAAGCCTAAACAATATCTCACATACGTCAAGCTTGTGGCTCAAAATATATCTCTAAATGTCCATTCGAGTTATATTTATAATAAAATAGATAAACATATCTAGAGATTTTTGTTCGTTTAAACAAGTACAGTTTTTTCAAAAATATTAAAGTTATTCTGTTAACTTAATTAAAAAAAAAAAAAAAACACAAAAAAAGATATATGTATACGTATACTCTATATTTAATCAACATGATAACTCAACTTGATATCAATACTCTATATTTTGATTAGATAAAAAGCAAAGTATATAAATCGATACATCGCTATAACAAATAATAAGTAAAAATAAAAAGTTTATATAAATATATATATATATATATATATATATATATATATTGCATATGTTCCATATTTAACCAACTTGATACTTTAATAGGATATCAATACTCGATATTTTATATATATATATATATATCTAATTGGGTCTGCCACGCCTCCTTCTGTCTGTTATATACATATAACAAAATCATTCTACTCTCTAGCTCTTACATCTTCGGAAATCGACGCGTTCATACATTCGGACGGACAGACGGACATTGCTATATCAACTTTTCTCGTCACGCTGATCAAGAATATATATACTTTCTGGGATCTGCCACGCCTCCTTCTGCCTGTTATATACTTTTAACAAAACCATTATACCCTGATTTCCCATTTTCAATGGGCTCAGGGTATAAGAATAAAACTTTAATAAATATATATATATGTATATCAAGTTAATAGCTCAATTTGTTATCAAAACTCGATATTTGATTAGATAAAATGTAAAGTATAAAAAATTCTTCGCACAAAAGTCAATGAATGAATATTATTATAGAGAGCTCCAAAGTTTTGGCAACTTATCATTTGTGTTTAGCAAACCTTTTTCATTCAAAGTTTGCAGAACGTTCGCTTGGCACTTGGTCCCATATGTATGGTAGCTACACCCAATTATTATGATTATTATTGTTCATCTAAAGTTCATCTAACATATCTGGCTGCTGGGCTTAAGATAGAACGCAAATAGATCTTTTCATGCGTGTCCTGTGTGATTCAGCCAACAGTCCCTTTCCGCTTCGGTGAACCACGCACTGCTGTCAGGTGGATTCATACAGACATACATATATATATTTATACATATATCTATATATATATTTATATATAGAATCGAAGTGTCCTCTGACTTGGCTTTGCTTTCATTTGGTAAGCGCACGCACACATTTTATTGGAAGTCCGGAGGGCATACATATTTAAAGTTTAGTTTTTGATGAGTTCGCACATGTTTTATTAGCCGCGTGCCAAATAGTTCTTTGGCCTCAATTTCCAAGTTGGCCAAGTTGGTGCATAGTCTTAGCCCAATGGCAATAAGTTAAAGTGTTTCGCATCATTTGCGTTCTGGCAGCGTTTCTGATTATGAACTTCCTCTTTAATACTTTCACAACATATTGTTGAGTTTGCATCAAAAATGTTGCCAGCAAATAAATTCCAGTCACATGCTTATGCCAGTCGTCTAATGTGATTACAGCTCAGTGTATGAATATGCGATTATCATATGTATAAGACTTGTAGATGCCCTCTACTCTATTCTATTTTTGTTTCAAAGGGTATTTCCAGCCGTTCGTCATTTTCAAGCTGCTTCTGCAAGCATAACGCAAACTTCATAAACAACAGCTAAATATAGATTTGCCTTTGATAAAACTCTTTGTAATGTATATAATGTTTACTTAAAATTAATGACTTAAAATTCTACAGTCTTCACTGACAGTCTAGCTGACGTCCATTTATAACTTGCAGGGTATTCAATTATATATTTTCTTGGAAAATTGAAACAAAAGAACATAAATTGGGCGCCATGTAAGAGCATGAGTAAATTACAAATTGGCCCATCTTCCAAGCCGTTTCCTTTGGCATCTGAGCACGTGTGAATGCCATAATTCCATTGTGAAACAATTCAACTGGCAGAGAAAATAATTTTGATATAATGACAAGCTGACAAAGTCACGTCGCAGAGAATAGCAGGCAAATTCATCAGCGTGCCAATATTTACTCAGCTCCCAAACACCAGACACCAGACTAGCAGCAGCAACAGCAGCAGCAGCTGAAACCAAAGGCCAAGCCACTAGAAAAATACCCCAGGCGACTTCAGATAGAACATCAACGTCGTCTCCAAGCGAACGGACAACGCTCAACGAGTCGAAAGACAAAGATTGGGATGTTGCGTCGCTTATTGACGTGCTCTAATGATGTCGCAAAACGGCCACTTATATATTTTTATTAGTAATATGCCTATATCTATTTTGATTACATCGTTGCGAGAAAACAATTTACCGTGGTAAAGTTTATGTTGATGTAGAAATTACGTATACGTCTTGTGTGCGTGCCTAGCCTTGTGACTAATATGATTTACACAACAAATGCCATGGCTAAAATCTTTGCCACATCGATTTACTCCACACGCAAGTCGCGGCCATATAATGTAACAGCCTGAATGCAATCGACCAGGCCAGATCTGGCCATTTGCCCACAATCTCTTAGGCCAAGTTTATCGTATTTACGACATTTGCTGTTGTTAGCATTTCTTTTTTTTTTTCAATTCTGAAATAGTGTGACAGCTAAACAGAGTGAGAGACCGAGTTGAGTTGAGCTTGAATTCCTGCATGTATGTGAAGGGGAGCTTGGAGTGACATTCTAATCAACTGCATATTAGCATGTTGAAATGGGCCAACATGCAACTCACTTTCGTGCCCCACTTGCCTCACATGGCTGCCCCTCGATGCCCGAATGCCTGCACTTGATTAAAGTTTCGATTATCACACTTGCCGCAGCTGCACCGGCTGCTGGTGCTTCCGGTTGTTGTTTACTCGCACACAATTTTATGGCTAATTAACACAGAAAATTAACATTAAAAGGCAATATGGCACGAAGTGCAGCCGTTGCACTCGCGTTTCAGCATCTTGCTTCATACTGAGATTGACTTGGTTTGAATCGCTTTCCTGCCAGACGGTGGCAGAAGCAAATTTTCATTTCAGCCTAATTGGTTATGGAAATACATCACGCACACACACACACATACGCACTACATTGAATACCCATGCACAGACGCGGAAATGGACAGCTGAATGCCAGCAGAGCCCGAGGCAGAAGGCAGAGGCGCACAAAAGCAGGCAATGATTTTTTCGCATTTCCTTTTTTTTTTTTTTTTTTGCTGGCTGGTAAATAAAAATGAAGCACGCCAAGCTAAATATTATTTGTGGCTTGATGCTTTGATGCCAACTCAGGCGATTTATTATTGCTAAAAATTCTTACGCAATAGCGTATGCAAGAACGAAATATTTCAAGAAAAATAAAGCAAATAAAAACAAGCATACAAAAACACAATATTCTAACCAGCTCCAGACGCAGCAGAAATTCACAGAACCCAATGCAAGCCATAAAAATAAAACAACGTTGGTCAAAAAGGTGAAAATTAGAAATATAAATAGACGGTCAAAAGACTGCTGGCAGAGCGAGAAGGGCACAAAAGCAGAAATAAAAGTTTCAATGCAAAGCAGCCATACGACTGACTGTCCAATGCTCGCTCTGCGAAGAAACGTGTAAGCAGAATTTATTTTTAGAATGTATCCTTTTCTGTGTATATACAAATTAAATGAAACTATAAAGCATAACTGAGTTGCGTATAGTACAAACTAAATATTATATGAACCAATAATAGCTAAAACATATTATCTAATTATCAAATTATCTGAAATAATAATAGCTAAAAAGCAAAGTAGACATACAAAGCAAATATGCTGCACTTCGCTCTGTCGCATAGGGTATTAAAAAGGCATAGCCAGCAGAAACGACTTGCTGAGCCTATTTGCGATCATGAAAATATGAATTTAATTTCAGTGCCATAATTTGCTGTAAAAAAACATAATTTACCCAGCACAGGCTGCTTGTGCCGCCAGGCTGCCAAATGCGAAACGTAAAATCCTTGCCACAAAGTAATGAATTCAAATACCTGAGCTGCCGCAGCGCGCGGCGCAAGTTCAGCCGCAATGCGGGTGCCCCGCTGGCGACAGAGCCTAAATATGTAAGCCACACACAGAGTGAAAGTGTGTGAGAGAGACACAGAGAGACACAGAGAGAGAGAGAGAGGGAATATGACACCAGAAGCGTTAGGTAAGCAAGCTGCTAGAGTTGTTTACTCTTCCTGCAGCCGTTACTTGTGGATTGTCACTCAAATCTGTCGTTCCACCCAGCAGCGGGTCGCCCTGCGGCTTGTTGTAAATTTAGTGGGTGTGTCTTGAGGGGGGGGAGGGAGACTGAAGCAGGTTTGCTGCAAAATTGTATTTACGACAGCAATTTTGAGCGATTTGTGTTTAACAGCACTGCGTGGGTGTCTGTATATGCGCGTGAGTCTCTGTGTGTGTGTGTGTGTGTGTGAATGTCTGAGTGTGCTTGTGTGTGCCATTCATTATTTTCAATTTTTCAATTCAGAAACTTTCTGCAGCTACCGCTGAATGCGTGTGACTGTCGGGATCTGGATGTTGTGTTTCCCAAACCTCAGCCAATTTTGGTAAATATTCAAATTTATTATGATTTTCATTAAATTTCTTTTTTTCGCGTTGCTCACACTTCAGCCTAGAAGGCCAACTCCCGCCCAGCATACGGGGCTCAAGTCGAGTTTGAAACTTTTGCAGGAGCAGCCTTGAATTCGATTTGCCTTTGCGCTGGAGCCACTTCGCATATTACATGTCAATTCGTTTAAATTCTTTTCGATTTTTTGCAGCCGTTTGTAGTTGTTGCTGTCACAAAGTTGGTTTGTTGCTGGGCCAGTTTTACAGGTCAGGTCTGGCGCCCGACATAAAGTCAATTAGCGCAATTGAACTGCAAATTCGTGGAAATGCGAAAGTTTCCAATTTATTTATTAGCCTCGCAACGGCGACAGCATAAACCGCCCTAAAATTGTTAAGTGTCGGCGCGTGCTGGGATTTAGTGACACAATTTTGAAGCGTGTCTGAGATCGGACAAGCTGCTTTCCATTGAAATTTCACGCAAAAGCTTCGAAGAAATCCCCCAGGGCGGATTTCTCAGTATCCATGCGTAAGTATAAACTTTTTCAAATACCTTATTTATGATTTATCCATGCCGCATTCAATTGAAATTCGAAGGATTACAATGATTAAACGTTTTCGATCGAACCTCTGTGGCAGCTTTGTATGTATTTCATGTATGCAGTTATCAATTTGCTTTGGCAAAGTAACAAAGCAAACACGCCACACACACACACACACATCTCTGGCTTCAATCCTTTTGGCCACATGCCCATAAAAAATTGTTTCATTAATCATTTCCAACCGACAGCGGCAACCGCAAGAGCAACGAAAGAGAAAGCTGCACCAGTAGCAGCCGCAGCAGCAGCAGCAGCAGCTGACTCTGGGCAAGGCGCTTTGTTATTGCTCTTTCGACCTACCAGCCTGTCATAAGTTATTAACAAGACGAGCCAGAAGCCAACAAGCCAACGGCAGCCCACATACAAGGCAATTCTCAAAGTGCTGCCACACGCCTCTTGGATCTGTTGTGAGTGTAATACTTTTGGCTTCACTTACATTTGCAGTTGCGCTGGAAAAATTTCAAGTTCGCTGCATTTTATATTATGGTTAGAACGTCGACGGCACTACTGTCATACCCCAAATTATGACCACTCGGACACAATTTACTGGCACTGTGCCAAGGCCGCTGACGTAGCCCTTGTGCCTGACAGTTCATTGGAATTTTCATTAGTGTTACAAGTGTGCCGCCATTGAGACGGCAATGACGCCCAGCGCTGCCAACCGACTCGACTCGATTCAACTCAACTCAACTTAACTCAAAGCCACACGACGCAACGCGACGCGACGCAGACGGTGACCTTTTATAAAATCCAATGGACATACGCATCTAACAGCAGCCATGCCTCTGCCACTGCCTCTGCTTCTGCTTCTGCTTGTGCTTGTGCTCCTACTTCATGTTTCTGTCTGATTTTTCAAGTAGTCATTGCATATTTGTTCAAGCAGAAGGTTGACTCGAGACTGAGCAATTATTATCGAATATATTTGATGTCACATTCTAGTTTAGAGCTACAACCAATACAAATGAAAAGCTAAATTTAATAATAAACAAAAAAGGAATATATAAAATTTCCCATTGCTGTATTTATGCATTTCTTCAAAATGATTTCGTATTCATTTTATTAAAATAAAATATGCTTCGTCTACTATTAAACCTTGAGCTGCTGTCTGACCGAGTACGAGTTCAGATTAGTTAAATTTAGTGAGAAATGCTAATGCGATTTCTGACAAAGAAGACTTTAAAGTTTTGTGTGCTTTGCATCTAAGCGGCTTTAAGCATTATTTTGTAGCTTTAAATTTAAGCTCATAATCGATTTTTGCAAAATTTCACCAGGAAACATTTCAATTTGATGTGTGTGTGTGTGTATATATAAATTGGGTGTTGAAAAAGCAAAGCTAAACGATGATTGTTTGACATATTATGAACATTTTACCAAATTTCAAACAGTCAGTTTGTGGCATCAAGTTTGGGACCTACCAGCGCTGTGATGGCCATAATGGCTGAAACATTTTAAGTGCCTCACTGCTTGACTGCCACACACACGCAACATGGTCAAACATTGTTGCACATTGGCCCACTGTAAATACTAGTTGTTGCTGTTGCTGTTGCTGTTGCTGTTATCGTTATTGTTGTTGTGGTAATTGCACTTGCGTTGCTTTATGAGCGGCACAGTCGTAAAACATTATGTACATCATGTTGATACTTAAATGTGTCCTGCTTCCTGATGACGTCCCGATTTTTGACAACCAACTTGAACAATTTGGGGCTTTGTATATTCTGTATTCTGTATATACTGTTGCACACATGCTAGTCTCTTTCTCTTTCTCTCTCTCTTTCTCTCTATCCCCCTCTAATTGTTTTTTGATTTAAGCTGCGCAACTGATTGTTTAGCAATTGTTTTGAATTGCATCGCTTGTTAACTAAGCTTACGGTAGTTAGTTTTATATTTCGTTCAAGCAGAAAACAAAAGGCACACATAAAGCATACATGTTGTCCACACACAAACACATACATTGAAATGTGAGAGGAAATATGCAGTTGATATTTGAGTTTCATTGTTCTAAAACGGCGCCTACTATTAAAAATATAAACTAAACTGAATTGAAATCGCATTTGACGCTCAAAACAATGCAACAAAAATAAATTGTGACGTTTCCTCTGCCCATGAGTCCAAATATGAGTGTATATTTTGAATATATATATATATCTATATATATATATATGTGTGTGTGTGTGTGTATTTGTAACCCTCTCATTATTTTTGGGCTCTGAGCGCAGCAGGCCTGTGAGCAAACAATTACTTCTGTGACAAATGGATTTCCTTTTGTTTTATTGAAAACATGTACAGCCTATGCTCGCTATTTCTCTCACACCCTGCCTGTCTCTGTCACGCATACCACATGTTGGCTGGCAAACTATTTCAATTACAGATGTGTGGCCATGGAGACCGCCAGAGCACACGGCAGTTTCCAGTTCACCTGTACCTGTACCTGTACCTGCCGCACTCGCATTTGCTTGCCTCTTCAGTTGCTTGTATTGCGGCGGCAGCAGGCACAACTTATTCCAATAACAAGTGAATGTCTTTGTGCTTTGTATGTATGTATGTGTATGTGCATGGCTGTGCGTGTGTGTGTGCGCCTTTGTTTGTTTGCGTATGTGTGCGTGAAGTAAAGCATTTGCCTTTGCAGTAGTATTGAAATATTTATATGCAAATAAATAGTTTAGCGAGCTCTCAGCTTTGGTTGCGTTGTCGTTCGCAACATACACGCCCATACATTGTGGGCGGCTGGGGGCATCTCACCAGAGATGGGGGCGTGCCGTACGACTTAGCAGTCGTAAAACACACGTTTACACACACTATCGGATACGGAATACAGCTTAAATACAGCTCCTTCGACTGGGGTATTATTACGCGTTAATTGTGTGTGGCATTTAATTGTTAATCTATTCGACTATTCCTTTGAATACCCTGTAGGATGTAGAATGTGTGAGCATAGCAGAGAATTGCAGATTGAACATTTTCACAGTGAACACAATTTTCTGCATTCTATATGTTATGTTAATTTCCTTTATCTGTTATTAGTACTGCAAATTAGATCAGAGCAGTCTATAAAGTATATCATATTCTAGCTCACTGTTAGTTAGTGTTTCTATGGCTTGTGTGTGCACACGGCTTTAATGGCTAGCAAGATAAGAAACAGTATACATTAAGTTAGTTCATGTGCTGTGGGGAAATATTACTTGGTAATTAGATTTAATTAGTTGGCATTTTAGATAGCTTCTCTCCATGCGCGTGCCTGCTAACTGAATAAGCAAATCAATAAAAGCAACAACATTACTGCAACCACACAAACAATAACATAACTGAATGTATATTCCTGGTATTTTCTATATTAATTGAAATAACTTGAAGTAAGCTACTTAAATTCCCAATGTTTCCTCAACATAAGGACCTCAAACTAGACTAATGCCCATACGTTTGATTCATTTCTATTTATAGAATCTACCTGACTAGAATCGCCAATAAGGGAAAAAAAATTGACAACTTTTTTCAATATAGCAAATATTGATCAAAATTAGTTGTAATTTTGTTTATACATATGGTATTCAATTAATAAGTACAATACTTTATTTTTTTAATATACATATCAACAAAGTAATAATGAGACAGCCCAACTATATAGATAAATATACCCTATACAGATGTACGCGTATCTAAATTACATCTAAATTATATTAATTCAAGTTTATTTTTATAAAATGTGATTATTAAATGAATTCAAAAACCAAAAGTTTATTTTTTCTTTTTCTTCATTACTTGAAAAGTTTTTTAGTGCCACTTGTAAGTTGAAAATTTTTGCTACTCATGCAACGCCAGGAAGCTTGCTCTGTTTACTTAAAGAAGATTCACAGAGAATGAGAGAAATAGAGAAGTTATTTACTTTAAATGCCCAGCTAAATGAGAAATCTTTAATATTTATTTTAAACTTTTGCCATATTACATGTTAGAATTTCCTTTGGGAATAAAAGCAAAATATTGATTTTTTGAGGCATTTCATAAGTAATTTATGGGAATGCATTTAGCTGGCTTTCCATTTCATAAATGTTTGCTTAAAATGTTGTGGGAAATCCTGTGCATTTGCATCTGAGGTAAATAACCGCTCATATATAAATATTGCGCATGAACATAGTTATTCTGTTGACTTTCATTACCTTGCGCAAATAGAGACAAAGTCATTAAAATTTTTAATGAAGAAACTTTTTTCTTTTGTTTCCGGCCGTCATCGTCATCCTCATCATCATCAACAACGTAAGCGCCATCATCTTCAACAGCTCTGTCATTGTTGCCACCGCTTTAATTTTCTATTTAAATTTTGTTTTGTCTGTAGCTTTTCGCTACATGCTCGCATATTGTTAATAACAATCTAGCCAAAGCCAGCCAAGCCAAGCCAAGCCAAACCAGCCAAGCAAACCAGAGCCAAGGCAATTCAAGCTGAGCAGTCTCCATAGAGTACTGCCGCGAGCCCTGGCGCTGTTGGCTGGCGCCTTGTGTATGATTTATTAGAACGATAAAATGATTAAATTAAAATTGATTTAAATAATAAGGAAGCAAGACAGTCCTGGCCAACAGCAGGCAGATGCTGTAAGCGACAACTAGCACCACTTCACCTGACAGCCAACGAAGGCGGCCGTCTCCTTGTTTGTGAGCCCCATTTCAAAGAAATTTATTTCTGTCAATGCCAAAAGTTAGCCCAGTTTGCTTAGCTGGCGCCCAACCACCGGCCAACTTACTAATTTATGCTAAATAGTCAACAACGCAGGCGTCTAGAGCCATTGCCGTCGTACGACATGGCGTATGATTAACCTAAATGTTATACTTGTCGCCGACTCCGATGTCTGTCTGTCCACTTGGCCGACGTCGGTTTACATTTAAAATGGAAAAACTACGAAATACAAAATTCGAAATAACGCTGAAGGCATTTGTTTTTTATTTATTTCTGGGGAAAAATGGCCCTCGGTCCCATTGCGTCCTTGCTGCTTGTTTATTTATTTGGCCCATTCAAAAGGCCAACTAATTTGCTGCGAAAGAAAACTGGCCCCAAGCTGCAGAGTATACGTTTTTTTTTTTTTTTTTTCAACTTTCTGCAAACATTTGTTCAAATTAAAATAGTTTAATTTAAAAAGGTCGAAACATGACATCGATGAATGAAAGTTTTATTGAACTACTTATCATCTTGCAAATAGGTAAATATAACCGCATAAGCATCTTTAAGGATATACCGAAAAAAAAACAAATATTCATTTCACACTATTATAGCTTACCTCTTAACAAGCTGAGGCTTCTTCTTTGTGGGGATCTCGAGACTCGGTGCTCGGGGCTGCACAGCTGCAGCTCCTGTTGCTGTTTGCCGTTCTTCGAGTTTCCGTTGAATGCAATTTCTCGACTCAGTGCCTGAGGCTTGATGTTGTTGTCGGTTTCGTTGGTACTTTCGGGTAATTTTTCTTATATATTGCTTGGCATGCTTTCGCCTTGTGCTCGTGTGGTGCTATTTACTCGTGTTGCGCTTCAAATTGAATTTCACTTGGCTAATATATTAGCATGATTAATAGCTTAACGAAGCAGTCTCTTTTCCATGAAGTCGTTCAAACAGAATTCACACGGGCGAGCATTAAGTGAAATATAATTAACTTGTTTTTCTTAAGTTGTTTGCAATGAGTTTTTTAATTGCTCTTTTAATTGTTTCTCAAATTTTGTTTATTAACAATTTATTAAAAATTTGATGCCAGATAACACAAATAATGTGATATATAAAAATATCAATATCAATATAATATAAAAATCTATTATCATTGTAAAATCTAACTAAAACTAATTGAATTTATTTTCCAAAATAACTGATTAAGATAAAATCTGAAATCTTAAATCTCGAAAAATATCACTCAAAACCTTTTTAATTTATGAAATTACTTATTAACTTATAATTGATAAAATTCTAATATACATACTTTTAGAAGTATAGCCAATGTGTAAATGTTGTATCAGTAAATAAATACTTGTAATTTCAATTTCAAGCACTTGTTTAATAATTTAAAAACTTAACAGTTATTTTTCATAATGAAACAATAATATGTTTTTTATTATTTAATTTTTTCTTTTTTTTTCAAATAAAATTTTCAAAATACACTTAAAATAAAATTAATTTTTAAATTCTTTTAAAATATATTTATAACTGAGTCAAATTGAATTTAATTGACATTTTTTTTCACAAAAATAACCGTGTTTAAGCTTTTATAGTTTAACTTGGCTTAGCCAATTTTGTATTGTTCATTGCACTGCAGCGTAGATGTTCACAAGTTTTTAGCTATCGAGCACAAGAGAGCAACGCGTACTGAACATCACTGATGTAACTATCGCGAGTGAATAACTTCAAAAACAACGCGAAACTTGGCAAACGGCAGCAGCGTCAGCAACGGCAGCGGCAGCGGCGTCGACAGGACATGCCACGACAACGACTAACGGTGCCGACAGCAGTGTAGCCAACGACAAACGGCGACGGTGTTCGGCTTCGTGCTTGGCACTGAATGACGAGCCCAAACACTTGCTGGCATTCAAGAACCTCAAATCGTGGCGCGCAACCCAAACACGAGGACGATGATGGCCGTTCAGCTTGCAAGAAGCGACCATCGCATAGCTCGTGCGGCACGCACACACACACACATGCCCTTATATATAGACATGTAAATATATATTTATTGCAGCGGCTCACTGTTCGATTGTGATAGCACAGTTATGTGCGCTGCGCTCGGCTTCAGCGCGCGCGCCGGCAAAGCGTTCAACTGGCGAATTGGCGCCAAAAGCCGAACTGAGCAATGCGCAGTCGTGAAACTGTTATACACTTGATGCAGTCGCTGCGTAGTACAGTTTACTCCAGGTCCGTTTCAGCGCTGCAACGAAACTTTGTGCTACTAATTTAATTGGAAAGAAAAATGATTTTTTTTTAAATATTTATACTACATATATTGAAATTCCATTCATTGATTATTAATAATTTTAAATTAGTTGGCAATTAATATCTTATAAAAGTATCTAGCAACTTACTCATTTTTACAAATACATATGTATGCATAGTACAGTCCACGTCCGTGTCAGCGCTGCAGTGAGCTTATGCTTATTTATTATTATTTATTTAATTTAATTAAATTAGTAAGTAATAAATAAGCATAAGGTGAAAAAATCATTTGTATGAAAATATCATACAACTTACGCGTTTTTAAATATAAAATATCAAGAATAAGTATAAAAAAAGCTAGGCATTTATTTTTTTTTTAAATATAAGGTATACAGATTTTTATTTATTTTGAACAAATGTTTAAGAATTGAATAAAAAAAAGTATTAAAGCATTGCTAGGCTAAGACATGATATATATTTCCATTTATTCAAGTATATTAAACAGATAGCAATACCAGTTAATTCACCACTCACACCTCTAGTCTAGCAAGGCAACAGGTGTTGACTCACTTTAAGGCAAAACATTGTATTCTTTATATAATATGTACTATATGACAGATTTTCAGTCTTTTGGCAATAATCAGTAAAGATTGATTGATTACTATTAATTTACACGTTGCTAATACTGCAGAAAGAAACAAGCACAATTGATTTTAATAGCTTCAGTACATTTTGTTAAAGTTGTGCAGACTAAATAAACTAAGTTGTAACTCAATTCATGCAGCATCGTTATTATGATGACGAAAATATTTGCACTTGAAATGCTTTGAATACCATAGATTGCAATTTGTTAATTTTACATCAGCTGAATTTTGTCCTGCTTAAATTTACAGCCTGTGTGGGTGTATGGCATGTGACATAAACAAGAGCGCGAAACGCTATTTAAAAAGTTGTTAAACAAACTTTCAAATTAAACTCTCGGGTGCTTAAAATTGCGCACACATACAAGCAGCCAAACAGACATGTAAACAGATACACACACACACACACGCACAACACTTACCCGTACTCTCTAAGTGCTGCATTGTGTTGACGTGTGTAGCTTAACAGTTGAGTTCTTCTTCGGGCTTCCTCAGCGTTTATTGCATTTTACATGTGTTAATGCCGTTTTCATCATAATGCCCCTGTCATGGCAGAGCTGTGAAGAGATTACAAATTAATATTACACTGTAAGTAGTCGAAGTAATCAAGCGTACGCAGAGCAAGACAAGCAAATGCAAAAACATTTTGTACTCTGCTGTGCAGGTCGCTAAAGCTTCTTATTGCATTGCTTTTTGAATTAACTCATATACCCAAAACGGAATGGAAATTCTTTTAGATTAAATTTTTTCTTTCTTTTTTTCAGAGTGCATAGAAATTGATGAAAATACCATGGGAACATTCAGTTGACAACCCTTTTCAGAACTCGCTTATATAAGTAGCTCAAATGCAGCCACAATAGCAACAAATCGATGTGCTTAAACTTTGAACCTGCTTTAGCGTTCAGTGGGAACTGCAGCAGCAGGCGATAAAAGGATGGAGAGAGAGAAATGCAAAGTATAAATAGAAAAACGGAAAACCGGAATCCAGAAAAGAATAGCACAAGCGAGGGAATGAAACGGATTTAAAATGCATAACATCAATTATGAAAAGTTTTCTTAATTTTCTCAAGTTCATAATTCAAATTGAGGTTCACATGCATGCAAGCTCTTTCAATGGCAGCAGTAAGGACAAAAGTTAAGAACTTGCACACAAACACACATGTACACACAGACAGAGACATTGAAATATACACACATACATATGTACATAGTGTGCGTTTGTTTATTCCTCAATTGCGTACAAACATTTGCATTTGCAAAAGACATGCTAAAAGCATTGCCAGCACTAGGACCTGTCTTTATAGAAGTCAAGTCCTTGCAGCTGCTATGCCGAATATATATATATATATATATATATATATATATATGTGTGTGTGTTGCTTGCTTGCCCCCCAGCAGCATCTCCGGCTTCGCTTTTATCTTGATGTTGCAACTGGCAGCTGGCATCTACACACACACACACGCACGCAAACATTTTATATGTAAATTTTACACTTCTTTAGAAAATTATTCAAATTATTTGCAAAAAGTCAGAATTCAGCTGAAATCAATGCAAGCGGAAGTAGATATAAACAAAATAAACAAACGTCTCTCGTTGCCAAACTGAGTGCAACCTTGGCCGCTTCTGCAGCTCATCTGCCAAATTGACAAATCTTTGCCCAACGTCAACTCAAACATTGGCGACTATATATCTTGGTCGGCATTTGCCAAGCGAACGATAATCATCAATCACCTCTTGGCACTTGGCTTCATGGCTGGTAATCCTTTAATATTATTAAATAATTAACAGGCATTTGGTGGCTTGTTTATGATTTTGACACGAGCACAGCGCAAGGCATAGGCGCTAACAGCAGGAGCAGGAGTATTTATGGAACACTGCGGGGATTCAGTCATCAAAAGATAAACGCAATTATAGCGTAGTTAGAGGTCGGGGGCATGTGGCAGCAGTCTTTGCGCAAATGAAGACAATGCCGCGGTGCTAAACATGCAAATTAGCGTGCAAAAGTTTGACACTGACGAGGCTCCGCGAAGGAGTTAAAGTTCCTTTTAAGCCAAATTTGCATATTTAAATGGCTTAAATGCGGGCACTTGGCACTCGGTCTGTTGGTAACATGCAGAAGCTCATCTTGTGCCCTGTCAGCGACTTGTTGTCACGTTTCTCTCGGCTCATAAAAGTAAGATTGAATTTTGAGCGGACGAGCAACAAACGCCAACTGAAACTAGGCTATAGGCGGTGGGCGGGAATCGGTATGCAAGAATATACATAGATATATATATATATATATATATATATATATATATGCTGACTGGGACTCGCGCTGCTGGCTTTACATGTCTAACCAGAAAGTTTACATGACTGCGGCGCTGTCTGCGCTTAATAGGCCAAATGAACTTGAACCCCGGCGACGATGGAGACGACAAGCCGTTTGTTAGGGGCCAAATTGTTGCACACGCGTGTGCTGAAAGTTAACATAAACGGGAAAGTTTCTGATCCTGGTACACAGCAACCGGAAGTTATTAACGCACGAGCAATAACGTATCTGGCCTTTATATGTTAATGTCATTGGGCAGGAAATTAAATTGATGCTTGTCATTGCACATTTTCTTCATCTTTTTTTTTTTACGATATTATAGTTTCATGAAGTTTTCCAGTTAAAGTATTAAGAACTCAAACCTTCATCAGAAAGATAAAATTCATTTACTTAATTTCTTGGAAAATAACATATAGCTACTTACAACTGCATGTCGTTCTTAAATTTCATTGCTTGTTGGACACAGTCCTTATAGACAATCTGCAATTCTGCGAAATTCCTAGAGCCTTTGCTGCATTGAGTCGCTGCCACTTACTTACTTACTTACTTGATGCTCGACTACTTAACTCGAAAGGATTTTGTTCTGCTTTCTCAGTAATATTCTTAGTTTTGCATTTTACGCAGAAACTCGACTAGCAAATGCAAATAATAGATAATTGTTGTCATTGGCCACTTTTCAATTTACTATTAGCAGAAATAGCAGCAAGTCCTTAGAGAGTCGACTAACAAATTAAAATTACTCTTTTCAATTATTCATAATAATAGCAAGTCCTTAGCTGTTCATTAGACTAGTTAAGCTGACTGAGCTGGCCTAGCCGAGAGCATGTGTACCAAGTTACATTTATTCAGAACCATTTCGCTTCTTGTCTGTTATTGATCAAGTCAATTGACTTTAACTGAGTCAAATCACAGTAAAGTGTTTGCCTCACAAATTTGTAGCATTCCCTGGCGCAGTCAAAAGTATTTGAAAGATGTGAGCAGAGTAAATAAATCACACCGCCAAAGGCAACTAAACAGCAACTCAATCGTCAAGACTTTCACGACGAAAACACGCAATGATAAATCGAAAATATTTTTAGTTGTTTACACAAAGCAGCAGAGTCGAGCAGTTGCTCGACGAAGCCGACGGCCAGCCAGCTGATGGCAGCAAAATCTGTCACACAGCAGTAGCAGCAGCAGCAGCAACCCGGCCCCCCCAAATGGAAAGCAACTTGAAATTCTCCAACCACTCGACATAAAATGAGGAGGGAGGCCAAGTTGCTTAATGAACGTGCAAACAGTCGAACAAACAGGAGATTATGCTGCCGCTGGACAGAGCCAGGGCCAACTCACAGCCAGAACTGTTAAGTAAACATCTTGCGCGTCCTTGTCCACTTGTAGCAGCTCGACCTCACCCCATGCCATCCATGCCTTTCCATTCAGACGGCATTCAAGTGTTAATTGTGTGCGTGATTTAAGCTTCACCCCGGCGCAATGCTCACCAAGCCTATGCTGTCCGCCAAGAATAATTGCTTTTTGATTGAGTTCAACGTACATGGGGCATTGTCTGCCCGACAAATGGAACTCAAATGCTCAAAAGCGCTTTGCACATCGGCTGCGACGCACTCCAGCAGCTCCCAAACAAAATGTTCTATCCGCAGGAGCTGCCACATCCAAAGGCACGTCGCCCACTTTATGGGAATTACATCAATAAAACTGTGACACGTCATCAGAAAACCACCGGCTGCTGCAAGGATGGCAAGTTTGTTGGACTGATGGTTCCCTATCTCAAGGAGTATTGTGCCAACTCTTCAGTGCATGGCTTTCGTTATTTAACGGATCCGAAATTGCGTAATTTTGAAAGGTGAGACTATACAGCAACAAGAATTTAACAATTTATGGCATGCAATAAAAAATATAGTAAAAAGGAATACAAATGCTGTATGGAACGACTTCTAGATACCCTATACGCAGTTGTGCTAATACAGCAACATAAAATATTTGTAAATATTTTTTGAAGATGCTAACTATTTTAGATAACAATATTTTATTATTATGTGGAAATGTTAATCTAACTCCACTTCATGCTCATGGTTCAGTAACTTTTCAACTCTTCAGATTCATTTGGTTTCTGATTTTGGTGGGCACCTTCATATGTGCCACGATTGTCTATGTGGACCTGACCGAGCTGTACAATTCCGCACGCGTGCACACGACCATTGAAGACACTATGCAGCCGATATTCTTTGTGCCCTTTCCATCTGTGGGTCTTTGTCCACGAAGCCGCATCAATTGGCCAAGATTGCAGGAGGAGATTCCCGATGAGTTTTTGGGCAGCGATGCCAGCGCCGAGAAGAAGGAATTGTTTAGAAGCTTTTTTGCAGCCGCGTCTGGTGTGCACTTGAAAGATATGCACAGTCTGGGGAGTTTCTTTGAAAATTCAACTCTTGCCTCAAGGATCACACAGCTAGATGAATTGAATGTGGTCAAAGTAATGGAAGCCATGAATCTGCATTGCAATGACTTCTTTGCCAGTTGTAACTGGAGGGGCAAGCCGCACAACTGCTGCGAGATCTTTGAGCTGCAACGCACCGAACTCGGCTTCTGCTGGGTCTTCAATTCAGCAGTTAGTGCAGAGATGCGACAACGAGAGGTGAGTGCTTGAGCAGGAATGTTGATCAGCAATCCCCAAGTATATCATTTTTAGAAGGAGGACAAGTACTATCCACGCCGCACAGCCCAATCTGGTCCAGGCACTGGCCTGGAGATATACATAAGGTTGAACAAATCACTTGTTCAGCCTGGCTTGCGTGGCATCTATGTTATGGTTAAGCAGCCGCAACAATGGAGCGAGGCAGCTCGCCTAGTGCCCCACGACTGCCACAATCGAATCAGTATGGTGCCGCGATACACTGGCTCCGATTTCAGGACGCGAGTTCTCACTGCAAAAGTCAGGCGATGCATTTTCCCCGACGAAGTCCATGATCCGCACTATAAGAATCTGCCGGGCTTTGTTTACTGGCGTGGCAACTGTCGTACCAAATGCCATCAGGAGCATGTGGTTAACCTCTGCAACTGTTCACCCACTCTGCTCTTTCCCCGTCATCACAAAGGTGCACAAAAAGTTTTATATAATATTCAATAAGTACATAAATACTTTCCCGCCTTTAGATAACTTCACCGAGTGCAAAGCCTCCGACTTCAAATGCCTCTACGAAAATCGATGTAACTAAATTTTTCTCCAATTAGTTCATAATTTTGTTATCATTCTGAATATCCCTCAAAGTGACTTTTAGCGTGGAACGCCTTCCCCTGGAGCAGGAGTATGTGGACACTGTGTACCGGGATGGCATGACGTGTGAATGTCTCAACAGCTGTTCACAGCTCATCTACGATACCATCTTTAGCAACAGTGCCATGGAGTAAGCCAGCATAGCTAGCAGACTCTCAATCTTCATCTGGTTAAAAAAAATGTTCTATTATAGACCTCAGGAGCTAACGGCTGGGACTATTAGCATGCATCTGGATATATTCTTTCAGTCATCCTGGTATATTAAATATCAAACACATATGCGCTTTACCTTTGTAGAACTGCTTGGTGAGTTGTCTGAATAATCTCAAATATATTTAAGAATCTATTTACCTAAATTACAGCTAGCTTCGGTGGCATTATTGGCTTGTTCCTTGGCGCCTCGCTGCTCAGCGCAATCGAGTTAATCTACTACGCCACAATTGGCCTTTACTTGTATTTACATCAGTACAGCAGGAAGTCCAAGCATCAGCCTCTGCCACCACCATCAGCAGTTCCGATAACTCTACAATTTCAACGCAAAATAACCCCCACGAAGATTGTTTATTGATATGGAAGAATTTAATCTATCTAGTCTGTAGTCGTATCTAACATGATCTAAATTTTAAACATTTATTAGATATATATTGAGTCTCATGATATAGTATTCGACTTATTTGCTTATCTGAACTCGTCTCATCAAAGTCGCCTATCGAAATATTACAAGACTCGCCTTAAATCTGCGAATATCACAACTTTTATTATTATTCAATTTTTAATATCATTCATATCGCTTGAGTATTCATTTTGAATAAATAACATTCACCAGGCGTTGGCTCGACTACTAAACGGATGTCTCAGTTTGCTCTTTGATTCTGATTCCACGGGTTGCGCCCCTGTGTGAGTGTAGCTCACTTCGTTACGTAAGTAACGTAGCCCCTTGGCCCATTTGTTTTTGAGATTCTTGCGCAGAATGGCATAGTAGTTGTTATCATAGAGATGTAGAGCAAATCCCACAGTCAGGAAGTAGATTAGCTCAACTCCGCTGACCATAGAAGCGCCCAGGCAGAGACCAAAAATGCCACCAAGATTAGCTGAAATGAAATGGGATATACATATAATGTGAATTAGCAATTGGGAATAATGCTAATACCAATCAAGTCAATGCTGGTAAACTCAAGGCTAGTGCGATAGGTTATCATCATCTCCACTTGATAATGTACATCAACCTTGAAAATCTTCAGAGCTGAGGATGTGGGTCTATAAATAAGCGCAAGTCAGATATGGGATTATATTGACCATGGGATAATATATAAATCAACTGTACAATTCCTTTGGAGACAATGGCAACGTGGTTGTAGAAGTAAAGTATTCCAGCAAATTGCAGTTAACTAAACAGGGACAGCTCATGCCCGGCTTACTGGCGGTGAAGTAACTGTCCTCCTCCAAATGCTTGTCGTAGCCAAAAATATCTGCAAGATACATTTGAGCCCATAGCTGTTGCTATTCGACTGAAATTGGACTCACCATTGTGACGCGAAATGCATCGCAGACTAGACGCCGTGCAGTTCTTGACTGTAGTCCACAAAACTGTCATAAGCTGGTAAAACTAAATAAAATCTTACGAATAGCCAACTCACCTTTTTGATTACTGGGAAAGTAAATTGGCAGCGTGCAATTGCATAATTTAATCAAGTAAGACTCATGGCAGTTGTTGAGGCAGTTGGCGATGGAGGAAGTCATTTTAAATCGATTCGAAGCATCGCTAATGCCAAAGTCAACTCCCTCGTCAGGGAAATGGCAATTGCGACGCTTCGGCGATATGCTTCGGGTGGTGTAGTCGGTGCGCGTCCTCTGGGGTCGCACTGCCACATGGGTCTCTGTGTTGGGCCTTATGGAGTAGACCACGTTCGTCATTTGAATCGGCTTCTTGATCATGATCTGCAAATTGGTAAATTAAGTGGAAATCTAATTCACTTAACAGCACAATCTATTCACAAAAACATTATCCGTGACTGTCGAGTCTGGGCGCTTAAAGCTATCGTTCAGCCTTAAATTGAAATTGAGACCGGAACTCTGGCCGGCTTTGGCGTTATGTTTCGGATAGAAAGCAGCGCCCTCGCGCTCTACAATTGCTTGAGACTGGTACGAAATTTCCGAGTTGAATACCAAGCACAGGCCATATTCCGTCTTCTCGGTTATAAAGTAATCGCAACAGTTGAAGGAGGTCTGCCTCCACTTGCACGAGTCCGGCACCAGAATGTCCTCACAGCGCAATGCTAGAAACTCTGCCAACGGGAAGAGCGGAACGAAATCCACAATCTCAAAATTTGTATCCTCCATTTCGGATGTACTAAACTTAAAATTGTCAAATCTCAGCGTCTCCATGTATCTGACAAGTCTGCCAAATGCTTCGACAATATTTTCACTCGCGTTTGCCGGCAAAAAGTGGGCCTTGGCCGCATCCAGCTTGCTCCAATTGATGCGATTATCCGTGCAGACACCCACCGCCGGGAATTGCACATGGAATACAGGATACTGCGAGTCTTCAATGACCGTTTGTAGCTTCTGCGTTCCATACCGTTCCGAAAGCAGTATATAAAATGAACAGCACAGCGTGACGCTAATGACGAGCAGCACGCCCCAGATGAGTCTGCATAAATGTATGTAGGTAGGTTAATGAATAGACCCAATTGGAGCTCATCTGCATCACCTCTCAACATTATGCAGCTGGGCATCGTAGAGATAGCGCACACAATGTATTGTGGACTTCTCACAATAGTATCGAAAATAATTGCGCACCAGCTCCATGAAGCTCTTATCCGCATCCTTATCCGCTGCATCCTTATTGGCTGCGCTCACCACTTCAACCATTTTGTTACTGTGCACGCTGACAGCTCGCACAGGCTTTATTTACGCGATTCACGCATAAGTTTCGACTGATAATTGCTGAGCTGAAAGTGTGTCCGGATATCCATTAATGCTAACAATTCTTGTAATTGAGTTGTTATGTTTCAATTGGCTGATAAGCCCATCGGCAGATATACTACTACATTCGGCCATAAGCTTGTGTTATTAATATCGCCGCTGCTGTTCATTGATTAACTGCCACGCCCGTCAATCAGTTCATCGAAATGGGTCCCGTGATTAAGTTGTCTGAATGCAATGACAATAATGACGATGACAGGCTGCCCCAAGTTGAGCCAAAGGGCAAATGCTTCTGCATCAGACGGTAAGCACTTAATAAACGAAATTATGGCCTTAACTTTTCAGCAATTGCTATATACCCACAGCTTAGCCCGTATTATAATAATGTTCGTTGCCTTTGTCCTGACTATCTACGTCTGTGTGTTATCTTCGGAGCGTTACTTCCAGTATTGGGTGCAGACCACCATCGATCGTACCGACGTTCATGTCTCGGAGATTGCCTTTCCAGCCGTCACCATTTGTCCCACCCACGTAACTCCTACTGCGCACAAGAATCCCAGAGAGCAGAGACTAAATTTGCTCTATAATCTAATACAGAGCTTGCATTGGCGCATTAGCCCTTTTCATTATTTCACACAGTTCAACAGTAGCGAATTCGAGGAATTCAATAACCTTACATTGCTTAACGTCGAGAATATCTCTGACTTCAGCTACACCTGCAAGGATTTTTTCGTGGAGTGCACGTGGCGCCGTCAAGAAGTGGATTGCTGCACCATTCTGTTCCGAAAGTTAGGGATAGGCTCCTGTTACGTATTCAATTCGTTGCTCGCCGAAAATGCCGATCCCACTTGGCCTTGGTCGGTGGCCGATGCTGGTTTCAAAAGTGCGCTAAACATCAAGGTTAACCGTTTTTTAAAAGGCATCAGGCTGACGGCCTTAGGGGTAAGCAATCAAATGTGAATTTTATATAATATGTAATAATAATCTATCTACAGCAAGTAGCTCATAAACATATCTCAAATTGATACCGAAACAATTATATCATTTTCAGTATATTATAACTGACTGCGTATTACGTAAAATATCAATATTGGCATTATTTGTTTATCATGCATTTCGGTAATCTAATAGAAACAAGAATGAGAGATCGGGAATTTAATCTGTGAAAATTCATTTATTTATTAACCCAAATATTCAAACATCTCATATTGAAAACGAATAATTTCTATAGAATGTTATACGACTTATTATAATTTACGGAAATACTTATCACGTTTTTTTTTAAGTATTCTGAAATAAAATTTTTTTAAATTAATGAATATCTAAATAATTCTGATAACATGTCTAGCTAATTATAATCGAAACCAATCATTATTTATGTGTTCAAATGGTACTAGTAATAGTTTTAGTATTAGTTTAGTAAGCTCTATTTAGTAAGCTCTATTAAATTCTAAGACTGTCGAGCTTACAGTATATTAGATAAGTTATTGGTAGCGCATAAAGTCCAATATCCATTTATACATCTTTCTATGTATTTTCTATAATGCCCTTTAAAATATAAATAACTTGTTCTTTGTTAAGGTCATCGTACAAGAGCCAGGTCAGTATGTGGGCTCCAGTGTGATCTATTCTACAGATGATCGCATTGTTGTCGGATTGCAGCCGCTGCACTTTACAGCCGAGCCAGCTGTTAGGGCGCGCCCAGTGAATATGCGATATTGTTATTTTACGGACGAGCTGACGCAATCGTATTCGGAGTGCATAGTTAAATGCCATCTGAGCTACATATCAAAAAAGTGCAATTGTAGCCATACACTAATCCCATCAATCAATATAGATCTGAACAATAATGAATCCATGCGCCTATGCACAATTGCGGATTTGCCGTGCATGCAAAGGAACGGAGGTAAATATTTAGCAGGCACCATGCAAATTTTAGTTAATTAATCAATTTTCAAAGTTTCGCTGTTTTACATGGGCAACATTATTGAGGAGTCTAAAGACAATGTCTTCAATACCACTTATTGCAATTGCTATCCAACCTGTGACCACACCCAGTATCATGCAGCTACATTCACGGATCGCCATAGTAGCTACGATACCAGAGGCAATCAGGTTGAGATTGACGTCTACTTTCAGGAGGAGACCCTTTTCTCGTATCGCTCCACACTGCACATAACAATGCTTGACCTGATAGGTAAGTTTTTCTTATTATGGATTTTCCAGCCTTTTCGTATTGTTTCTGATTGTTTTAATTAACCCACAGTTTCGTATGGTGGCATTGCTGGTTTGATTCTGGGTCTATCCGTGGTCGGAGCCATAAATAGCCTATTAGATCGCATCACTTGCTACAATAAGCCCACACCCCGGCCCATTAAACCTAAACCCGAAGCAAAAAGAGTCTCACGTTTTTCTACCTGTAACCAACAAACACGATCGAATAACATGGATAAGCAGAACGAAATAAATTGATAAAGAGAACAGGAAACCTTGAACGCATTGTATTATTGAATATTTCTTTGTTACCTATCATAGCAGTGGAAAATTTCCAAGTCGTGCGACTGCAACGACTGTGAGTGCGCATTAATGATATTCCACTTATCCCAACAAATTGTCCTCAAACACATACTTGAAGATTCTTTGACCCGAGAATTGGATTTCAATCACAGCCTTCACAACTGAACAGGCGACTAAAGAAATGTGAACCTTTCTTAATCAAAAGAGCTCCTGCACTTGCTCAATTCAAATAAAAGCATAATCTACAGATACTCTCAAATGTGATATATTTCAGACAATAATATGAACTTTGAAAAATTATATATTTATGTTACTTATTTATTAAGAGATTGAAGCTGGAGAATATGAAATACTATTTGATTTCTTGATAACATCAATAAAACTAGCAGATACAATTTTGAATGCTTTAAGAAGGATAGGGAAAGAGTTAATTACCATTCATAACAAAGAAATCTATCATCAAACATAAAAAGAGAATATTCAATTCGTTATGGTAGTTGAGAAAATGTTTCTTATTTTTTAAGAGTAGGTAGAAGAGCCTGATAATCGCCGCAGACAGGTATAAATAGTGCCTGTATAGGTCCCACATCAAACAGTAGAAGTTTGATCGTCGAAGCGCACACTGAACGGAATCAAAATGAAATATCTAGTTGCCGTCTGCATGTTCATTGGCTTGGTGAGTAGTTTGGAGAGTGTTAAGTTGATCAATGTTCTGGACAATCTACTGCACCACAGGTCTCAGCCGAGTATGTAATCAAGAATAAAGAAGATATGCTAAGCTACCGTGAGGCGTGCGTCAAGGAACTGAATGTCCCAAAAGAACTGGTCGAGCAATACCAGAAATGGATCTATCCGAATGATGCCCAGACGCAATGCTATCTCAAGTGCGTCTTCACCAAGTTCGGTCTCTTCGACAACCAGTCCGGCTACAATGTAGAGAACATTCACACTCAACTCAGCCGTGGCCATGCAAACCACGACGATGAGCTCCATGGCCAGATTGCGGCCTGTGTGGACAAGAACGAGCAGGGCTCGAACGCTTGCGAATGGGCTTGGCGTGGCGCTGACTGCCTACTTAAGAAACACTTGAAGCTGGTGCAGCAGAGCCTGGCACCCAAATCCTAATTTATATCTTTAATTTCTGACTGACTAGTAATTTTGTAATTTCCATTAATAAAACTTTGATTGCCATATATAGATTAGAGCTCATAGTTTTGTCACTTAGCCACGCCCACGCACCTTTATTAATAATCAATATACCTTAGCATAAAACTGCCAACGCTTCATCGGTCACTGCTCAGTTACCATGTTGCTGTACACTAAGGAGCTTGTCGCGCCGCGAACCAAGATCAATCAGGGTCTGCAACGCTTCAGGTGGCAGCGACTGCGACAGAAATATGAGAAGATGCTACGTAGAGCATTTGCCCACTCGACGATTCATGGCGTTCAGAGTGCCATTGAGGAGAAACATATATTCGCTCGCTACTTTTGGCTTCTTACCGTGCTGACAGCTACGATGGGAATGTTGGTTATTTTATCTATGTTGCAGCATCAGTATAATGAGCAGCAGCTGGTCAGCGTGGTGGAAACTACACAGTTTCCAGTTTATAATATCGAGTTTCCGGCAGTTGCCATTTGTCCCTTTAATCACGTTAATTGGCTGCGCGCCTCGACCGCTGAGAATCGTTTCCTGCCCAGAAATGCGGATGCATATACGCGTGAGTCCTTCCAACAGTTACTCATTCACATGGAGCAGCTAAACTTTGGTAAGTTTCAGACACTCGGCACGCTGTCTAAGCGAAATATGACTGCGCTGGCTAACGTGAGCCTCATCAAGCTTGCCAGTTACTTGGCCTACCGGTGTGATGAGCTCTTCGAGCCGGATTCTTGCTTCTTCGACGAAACCAAATACGAATGCTGTCAGCTGTTTGTGTCGGAACACACTGAGAAGGGTATTTGCTTCGTTTTCAATTCGCTCATTTCCGAAGAGTCTCGCAAAAAGAAGTTGGTCAATGAGTTTTATCCCTACAAACTAAGCACGGCCGGCGAAGGTTCTGGCCTCCAGTTTACACTGCACCTGAACGATACCTTCTTGAGACCGGGCACACAGGTGCCCTTTTCTACACATGTAGGTTAACATTTCGACATCAGGACATCAGTATTAAGCAATACTTGCCTTTCAGCTGATGATCAAGAGTCCTCATCAATGGTCCAACAATATAAACTACCATCTGTATGCAAACACTGAAAACTTTGTGTCAATAGATCCGATGGTTATACAAACGTCCAAAAACACTGACGTCATGGATCCGGTCAAGCGACGCTGCTATTTTGAGGTAAGTACACAAACTGAACCCAAGTAACATAAATCAATGACTAATCTAATTGTAAAAGAACGAGAGGCATCCCTACTTCCCATATAAGAATCTACACTACAGTCGCACCAATTGCATTTTCACTTGCCTACAGGGTACAGTGCAGTTGTATTGCAATTGCTCCATGCCCCTGTATTTGCCCGTAATAGGTAAGTCCTTAAGATATCACTTCAATGTTGACTTCTCCCAATCCCAATTACAAGACGATACTCGAGAGTGCACTGTGCTGGACTTTCCATGCCTTCATCGTCACACGGATGTGTTTGGGTATGTCAAAATCGCCCACCAGGATAATTATATTAAGGATTCACGGCGTGGTCAGCACTGCCCGTGCCCAGAGAGTTGCAACGTCCAGTTGTACCATACGTATCTGAATGTTCGTCAGTTTAATAAGTAAGTCAAAATACAGCGCCCAGCTCTTCTTAGCCTCATTTTATCCTATCATCCACTCCAGCTTCAATACAACAAATACCACAATCTCGAAACGAATTAGAGCTGAGATCTATTATGGCCAGCGGGTACTAATGAAGATTGAAACTAAACTGAAGTACGGATTTGTCAATTGGGTTGCTAGCTTTGGTGGCATCCTTGGTCTTTATGTGGGTGCCTCGACGCTGAGCTTCGTCGAACTGGGCTACATAGTGTCTCAGATTTTGTGGTCGCTGCTTAAGGATGCGTATGCTCAAATAACTTCAAAACTATAATCAAAATGCATTTAATCAGTTAATCGAGAGTTAATTAAAAATACTTATGGCTATTTCTGTTTGGTTTCCTGGTCAGTCGGGTAACGTATATAAATGGCCGGATTAGGCACTGTTGCAGGAGTCTCGGAGAACTGATCCAAGTATGAGCATCCAATGGCAAGGGCACTGCCATCGGCACTGAAGTTGAGTGACGATATGGATGTGTCATACTCGTGGAACTGGCACAGACGTTTCTTGTTGAAGCCATCCCATATGTTGACGATGCAATCAGAGCCGCCGGTGGCGAATGTGTGATAAATATTATGAAAACTAACCGCATTAACTGGATATATTTGCTCAATATTATGATCCCTGTTGCGATGGCACTTGAATGCAAACTTTCGACGTTGCACCTCGGGATCATGGTCAAGGTATTCAACAGCCACGCGACCCTCAATGGAGGACATGACATAACCTTCCTTATTAGGGAATAGACGAATACAGCGCGTTTGGTACTTCAATGATGATTCACGCTTCATAATATAGCTATCCGTTTTACGCAAGTCCCAAATTAACACCTTACGATCAGATGTAGCCACCACAATCTTTTCATCAATCACAGACATAGAGTAAACCTTGCCGTTGTTCTGTTCGAAGCAGCCAACACAGCGCTTTTCGCGCATGTCCCAAAGTTTGACTGTCTTGTCCCAGCTGCCGGTCAAGATGCCATTGACATACTCCGCATGTTCCACACAACGTATGGGATCATCGTGAGCACCCACCAGAGTCTCCGCCTGTGTATTCACATCGTACATCCGAAGTTGATTGTCCAGTCCGCCGCTCACCACATGCACAATATTCTATTAAAAGTATAGTTGGTAATGGTTACACACAACATGCATGAAAGTGAATCGAACAAACCATGAAGGCACAATCCAAAATAGGAGCATCCTGTACAAATTTTTGGCGCATTGAGTTAGCCGCCACATCGTAGAAGCGAAGCGTTCCGTCCCAAGATGATGCAGCCATATACTGGTTGGATTTCGAACCAAATTTGACAGCCGAGATAAGGTCTTCGGGTGGATTATTTAATTTAAACTCCGACGGACCCATATTGTGTGATTAAATGAATATATTAACAAATAACAAATACGAATCCAAGCCAATAGAGTCAAGCGGCAAAATAAAATGCCAAGAAAATATCAATAAACGCGTGCAATGGTCACCCTAGCGTTTATTTTCTCACATACAGCACTGTGTGTGTTGAACTGACAAACTCTGGCTGCTATAAAGCCACGCGGTGTAGCAATAAAAGGAGTCCGTTAAGTTTGAAATCTTTTAATATACATTTATTTTTAACAAACAAGTAATATCACAACTAAATGGCTTTAACAACTAGTCTAATATTTTGGAAGTACATATTTTGGTGGTTGCGTTAAGGATATTAATTGAGCGATTTGGCGAGATTACTTGTTCTTATTCTTACACGGCTGCAACGGTCCATCGTCGGCAGTGCTTAACGCAATTGCAAACTGAGCAGCATAATAGGTGATCATGATTTGCAGCCGTGGGGAGGGCACCTCTACACTCAAGAACATGGTTACTGCAATTAGCGCATCCGATATAACGAACAGGACAGCGCCAAAAGCACAGAAGATGGCCAGAAAGTTCTTTGTATCAACAGCTCGTGCCAAGGCACGCCACAGCATGGTGATAATCAGGACACAGTAGATGGGTACTCCAATCACGAGTATCTCATCCAAGTACTTGCGCACAAAAATAATAACTGCAATGCATGCAAAAAATGGAAAGTTAATATAAAATTAAGAATTCATAAAATACGTGTACTCACAAACTACAACCGGCACATAGAGACAGACTCCAATGATCCACTTAAGCGGATGCCAGCCGAATGCACTCATATAGAAGATGTGCGCCACGCCAAAGGAGATCATGCCGAAGGGGAACAAATTAATATTAAGCAAAGCATCGCCGCCACATGAAAACACTAAGCCAAGCAGAATTAATTGAGAACGGCGATATCTAAAATAGTTTCAAATAATTTAAGTCAAAAGCGCTTAACCAAAAATGAGATAAGACAAAGCTTACTGCTTATTAAGCGAAAATCCCTTGATCAAAACATAAAACATCAATGCCACAATGGGCAAGCACTTGAGCACAGTTGTCCATAGCTCCCCTTGCGGATCTTTACGCACCAGCGAAAAATAAAGCACCAAGCTTATAAAAAACGGTGCTAGCTTCAGGACTTGAACTGTGGCCTTAAAGATAAGTAGTTAACGAAAAATTCGAAATGATTAGCTGTAATCCAAAAATATAGAAAAAGCGATAATATTCCCGCAATCGGTAACATTATTAAAGGTGATTAGATTAATAAGCTAGTAACTTTTGCACGGAAACATGCGTGTAATTAATTTGAATAATAGAGTATGTATGAGAAATGTGAAAATAAAACTTTTACTTTTCAACTGTGAGCTTTCAAAATTAAAAGAGAGTGAGATAAATGAGAAAAGGATGAGAGCACGGACCATGCAGACAATGAGAGATGAAGTGAGCAAGGTCAAGGACAAAAGCTCTAAATATACTTTTCAGTTTTTCTTTTTTGCAGTTAGATAAAGCATCCACTGTGCAGTGCAAGCATATATACACACACACATACATGCACTCTCAGTTATATCGTAATCATAAGAAATGAAAAAATAAATAATATAAAGGCAGCAAACAAAGCAATGCAAATCCAGACACAGATCGCATTTCTAAATATGTGTATGGGTGTGTATATATACAAAATGAAAATAAAACATATTTGAAATTTAAATTGAAATTAACTAATTCAAGCACTTACGAACTGCATTGTATGTCCCATAATTCCCGTTCTGGCGGTATGTCAAATTTCTACTAGTCAATTAAATAGATACTATTGCAAATGCTGAAGCAAGCTGGCGTTTCGCACGATGGAACAGTTCTGCCTCCCTCTAAATAAAACAAACAATAAATTGTTCACTCGTCGTCACAGGAGAACACGTTGCGCACTTTTGACCAACGTCAATATACTGAATCAAACCATATAATTTTCTTAATGCCGTTTGCTGGACGCTAGGCTGGCCCCGACTCTGATTGCGTTCACCCACCGCTCCCAGTGTTTGCGAATTATTGAGAGTGCGAGCGGTGAGCGCCGGTGGGACATGTGCAGCATAAGCAGCATTCTGCCAGATACACAAACAACTGCGGACAAGCTACTTGTTTTTGTTGGCTTCACCTCAAATAGAATATACTGCTGAGGGGCGAAGAAGCGCCAAAAGCACGCCAACAAAATAATAACGGAGTGAGAGAGTGAGAGAGAGATAGGGGGAGTGTGAAGAATGAGAGTAGAACAGAGAATTGAGTTGCTTAGCAGAGAGAGCAGAGAGAGTAGAACTCGAGCAATGTATGGGCTTTTTACTCACGCAACAGGTTAATTATTTTAGTTGTGCGCTACAGCGTTCGGCACATAAGATGGCATTAAAGCTTTGCCAATGTCAAACTTCACGCTTAGAGAAAGTCATGCGCAAAGTCGCTCAACTCAAATCAAACCATGTAGCGCACTCGGTCTCTTTCTCTCGCTCTGGCAAGTGCTTTACTGATAGAAAAGTCAAAACAATGCAACAATTTCTGCACACTTTCACTGCAATACATGAGCTTAAAGCTTCAATCAATGTTAATGTAAGCTTTTTCTGTGTCGTCGATTCAGAGGAAGCTTATTCCATTTTAAGTTGTGGCATTTTTCAGGCGTGCGAAAAACTCTATGGTTGTTGAAGGAATTTTTAATTAAATTCTTATACACCTACACAGATATATAAAACAAAGAGAAAATTTCATCAAAGTTATTGTTAATCGAGTTAAACTTGCCAATCAAGCAGCAGGTAAGAAGCAAATTAAATAAGTGTGATGTCCGAGTCCTTGCCCAGTGCAGAAAAAATTGTGTATCCATTGAGAAAAGGAGTCCTGCTTGCTTAACACGGACAACATTCGATGCACAGTTAGAATTATATATATTTTATAGTACCTAAGCATATTCAGCACTGTAAAAGTATGCTTTAAAATTTAATAATATTTCATATTCCAGTTAAAGCCACATTAATAATATTTTTATAATATAATATTTTTATATTTTAATTTTGTATCTATACATTCCTCTTTTTTAAGTATCTCACCTTGAAAATTTAGTTTTATAACAGTTATAAATGCTTGGCATACCAAGTTGTTTTAGAAGCAACAAAAAAAAAGCTCAGGAATGTCAAATATGGGGGTGGCACAGAAACGAAAGCTGACCGTCCGCTCATAAGCCTACAAAGTATTCCATTAAACTGAAATTGCATTATGCTAATGGGTTTCTCTTCAAGAAAAGTAAGTGCAAGCCTTGGCACATGCTCAGTGCGCACACAAACGACCTCCGGGAACGTAGACAAGATAGCAACTGTAGCACTGAAAAACTTAAGAAAAATCCAGCAGCCACTCAAGCCTGTCAAGGGGGTAACAGGGGGCGTAATTTTATAGGCCACTAGGTGGGTGGCACATGGGAAAGGACAATAGCAACAACACGCAGACGTCTGCATTTGCATATAGAAGTGCACGTTGAACTTGAGAAACGTTTAGCACATCGTTGACATCACAAACCAAGAATATAAAAATATATAAAGGTATTTTATATATACATTTGCTTATATCGTTCTTAATTATCTTTGCTGTACGACTACATTTAGTAGTGACCTACTTTTAATCAAATTATTGAACTAGCTCATATCGAATCATCAATACTTCAAATAGGTTCGGCCGACAGCGTTCAATTCATCATAGCCAGGGCGACCTATCAATAGTAGTCGCACGCAATATGGCGTGTCCTTTCTTTCGTCGCGCCGACTCACTGGCGCGCCAGCCATCGGTCACTGTTGAGCCGGGCGCTCACTGGAATTTAGAAGACGAAGATCTGTCGCTAGCTGGCGATGCTTTGACTTTGACCCATCTGCAGATGGCCATACAGCTACTGACAGCACCTTCGAATGAGGATCTCAATTCGGCCGTCACCTCACTGGTGGCCAAGTACCGGCAGAGTTGGCCAAACATTCATAAGCTGTGAGTTCCAGAACCTTACGCATTTGTGGGCCTACATTTATAATTAATTCGTTAATTCACAGTAAGCTGGATCCCAAATTCTTCAAAAACTGCACCAACTATGATTATTTGGCGGACATACAAGAGTTGCTCTTGAAGATGGACGAGGCCAGCGCCAGCGAGATTCTCGTTCTACTTGGCGAAGAGCTAATCACGTGCTGCTGCACTGGCATCATCGAGAGAGCATTCCGTTGTCTAGGCACTGATCTTCAAGAGTTTTTGGGCTCGCTGGATGGGGTATACGATGTTCTAAAATTGCAAGAGGTTAGTAAATTGTCAATATTTCACCTAAAACTGCAAAAGTTTTACTTGTCTTCTTGCTCAGGACGATGTCACCGATACTGGTTTTGTATGTGCAGGCGATGGTGAATTGATCTTCACCTCAGAACGTCCGGTAATTGCTTGGCTATTGCTCGGCTCTCTTAAGGCACTTACACGCATGCTATATAAGGTGGATGTGAACATTAAAATTGAGCCGGTGGAGGGAGATGCGCGTCGATATCGATACCTATTCTCTTTGGTGAAGGACAGTTCGCAGACATTGCAGATGGAACGACCCGAGGTACCCTGCAAATCGCTTGAGAAGGTGCCGCGCAGCAACTCGGCCAATGCTTCTGATCTGCAAATGAACTCGTCAAGCTTCTGCAAGATGTTCCCCTGGCACTTCATCATGAACGAACAGCTGGAGTTGGTGCAGCTCGGACGGGGATTTAGCAAGCTCTATAAGCCGTATCTAGCAGATTTTGGCTGCCAGGCTAGCACCTACTTTGATTTTAAGCGGCCCAAAGGCTTGACAATGAAATTTCGAGATATTGTGCGGCGGACCTACACGCCTTTTCTAATTGGGCTAAACAGCCCGCCGGGAGTATCAGATTTTTCCGCTATCGGGTTGGAGATTAAGGGCCAAATGGTGCACTGCCCAGAATCGAATTCTTTGCTATTCATTGGTTCACCCTTTTTGGACGGTTTGGATGGTCTGACCTGCAATGGGCTTTTCATCTCTGACATCCCATTGCATGATGCTACACGCGAAGTAATCTTAGTGGGCGAGCAAGCACGTGCTCAGGATGGTCTACGTCGCCGCATGGATAAGCTGAAGAGCAGCATTGAAGAGGCCAACTCGGCGGTAACCAAGGAGCGCAAGAAGAACGTCAGCCTTCTGCACTTGATCTTTCCGGCAGAGATTGCTGAGAAATTGTGGCTGGGCTCTTCCATTGACGCCAAGACCTATCCGGATGTGACCATACTTTTCAGCGACATTGTTGGCTTTACCAGCATTTGCTCCCGGGCGACCCCGTTCATGGTCATCAGCATGCTAGAACGCCTGTACAAGGACTTTGATGACTTCTGCGACTTCTTTGACGTGTACAAGGTGGAGACCATTGGAGATGCCTATTGTGTGGCGAGCGGATTGCATCGGGCCTCTATCTACGATGCTCACAAGGTGGCCTGGATGGCGCTGAAGATGCTCAGCGCTTGCTCCAAGCACATCACACACGATGGAGAGCAAATCAAAATGCGCATCGGTCTGCACACTGGCACAGTGCTAGCAGGCGTAGTCGGACGCAAAATGCCCAGATACTGTCTGTTCGGGCACAATGTGACCATTGCCAACAAGTTTGAGTCAAGCAGCGAGGCATTGAAGATCAACGTTAGCCCAACAACAAAAGAGTAAGTTATTCCGTAAATTGTTTATAGAGTTCAATGACTATTTGTGTATTCGTTTAGTTGGCTAACCAAGCATGAAGGCTTTGCCTTTGATCTGCAGCCCCGCGATCCCTCCTTCTTGCCAAAGGAGTTTCCCAATTCGAATGGCAATGGCACCTGCTATTTTCTGGAGAGCTTCCGCAACCCGGCACTGGACAGCAACCTGCCGCTGGAGGAGCACATCAATGCAGCTATGAAGACCATATCTGAGGGCGGCGATGCCTAAGCATCTTATAGAATCACTTGCTCAGTAGCTACTTAAACATAGTTCAATGCACATGTAGTCTAATTTTGTTGCCCCTTTGTGTAGCCTTTAAAGAAATTAAATAAACTTTTCGTCAACGTGTTTGCCTTCAAACACAATGTACAATTTATTGAGCTTAAGCCTTTGCCGCTGCCTCTGCCTGCTTGGCCTTGATGTAGGCCCTGACCCTTTCGCCGATCTTGCTGGCCATCATGCACCGGTGTCCGCGGAAAGCCCACACATCTGCTGGGCTCTTCTCTGCATTGTTGTCAATGCAGCCCTGGGCAATTTGCAGCGCCTCCTCCTCGGTGAGATCCATCTTAAACTGCTTAGCCAGGCGATCCGCGTGGTATCCTTCGTGAGTACAGAAGATATCCAGCTTGGTGGCAGTGCACAGCAGATATTGGCGCACCTCGGGCTCGTCAGGGAACTCTGTTTGCTTCAACTTGTTGATCTGTTCAACGGATAGGGGATGCGCTTTAAGACATTCACCACGTATCTCCTTGATTTCGTTTGCTGTTTTGGGCACCCAATCTCCATTAGCATAGCCCTATTTGATTATTATATATTATATTTTAATTTATAAATAAATGTCACTTATTACAGACCAATAAGCACAGCGCCAGACAAACGATCAGATACTTGAACATGTTGAATACTTTCGAGCCGCAGTAGAAAATTTAAACTAAATGATCTGGGCGGCGTAGCCTATATATATAGCTATCTCCCGTCGCAGCCCATAGTCCAGACTCTATGTTCAGCGGCATGAAATGTGTCAAAAGTTCAGCGATAAGCAATACAGCTAAATCGAACTACATGCATGTATGTATATAATTCACAATATGTGAAAGCATTTAAATATGCTAATATTTATTTGCATTTTCAATAGATGATAAGTTTGCTTCTGAGTCGCAATCAGGGATTGAGCTAAGTATCTTGAACACTTTTATTTGTAAACAATAACAACTATTATGTATTATCACCTAAAGTTCTGTGACCTTTTGCGTCCGCTAAGCTTTTATATTATTAAAGTCCCTTATAATCACATAACCTCGCCCTTCGCCTCTTATCAACCCACTGAGGTGGTCGCTTGAATACATATATGTTTATGTTGTCAAACAAACACAGACTGTGTATAATCTAATCAGATTTTCATATAAATCAACATAATTCTATTACGAATTTACACAACAATAATATATTCATAATTTTGTAAGGTTTAATTTTGAGCTCATTTCGTACAGCCACTTTTCATTTTTAAATATTCCGCCTAAACAACGATTTATTATTATTTCGATATCGCTAGAGCATCGATACTTAATATCGGTACTAATTATGGGCCGCCAGCCGTTACAATTCTTAGGAGGAAATGGTAAACTGAAATTCCCCACAAATATGCACTTCATCTGTTCTGTAACAGCTCTGTTATCGTTGGCTTAAAACTCTTATGAAACAATTATTTAAGTTTAAGCATTATTGACACACACTATTCGGTTACATTAAATTTACTTCATTTTTTGTATTAAAATTTAATCATTTTGATTTTTCAAATCTCTATGCAAAGAATTAGGTAAGTATCGAGATTTATTTCAAATCAATCAGCGCTTTCTGTTAATAACATTTTGCCAAATGCTAAGATTTTTGGGTGACCACAGTATAGGATATGCTTAGTGTTGGGTAGAAACTCAATAGTACCAAAATAAGAAATTTCGGACGGAAAAAAGCCAGAGGAAATGAAAATTATAATCAAAGATACATTTCGCTAACTGATACCCAAATGCTAGCAATGTGAACAAATCATTGTTAGTACTGGTTTGTCAGTTGATTTCACAACAGCTTTGAATGCTGTCAAAACTAGCATCCCATCGATTTTTTCTATTCGAAGTGATTGCGAGTGTGGATATTTTCTGTGCCGCACTTGAAAATTGCTCAAATAAATAAATACATAGATTGCATTTGTGTTCCATAGAACGGGTATAAACAGCAACACGAACATGACAAGCGCCGACCACGTTGCCCTAACACTATCCTCGCCATCTGTAGCGAGCTTAACAGGTGGAGTTCCGAACGATGAAAGTAATCTTTCCCGCAAGAGTCTGCGTCGAGTAAGTCTACCCTCAATTGCATAGATAGGAGCACATTAGATAAAGAATAGTCGCATATTAGAGCATTAGCGTTGATTTACATATACTTAGATATGTATGCTAATATCGTTCTAAGTCGAGTTGACGTGTCTTATGCTGATTTGTGGTTTTTATTTGTGATTTGTAATTGCAGTCATGGAATCAGTTACCCCGATGTCAACGTAATCTCATTATAATGGCCCTCACCGCATTTATATTTACCGCTTTACTATTTTTGCCTGGCGATCAGCTAATTAACATAAAGGATATTCGCTTAAAACCCGGAGCAGCGCCTTTTCATATACGGCGCGAGAGTACGCTGCAGAATCCACATCATCATCCTAACGTTGAGAAGGATAACGAATTACCCGAAGATATTTCGGCAGCTGTCGCGTCACCCATGACGGACGAAAGCCGTCTGATCAAAGCGAAACCGGCCGACGATAAGGTAGACCAACCATTAACTAATTCAGTGCTCAAGTACCTAATCGACTTCCTACCTATTTTATCAGTAAATGAACTTATGTATTCCAATAACTGATAACAATGACATTAACCACTTAACGATTATGTACGTTGAGTTATTGGGTTGCGGTGTTTTTTAACGATTATTTATATTTCTATGACAGTTGGATGAAAACGTGGCCTATGCCGACACGAATGCTGCGGAAAATGTTGGTAAATTACCGGAAGCTGCTGTCATGAACCATCAAAATGGGATAATCGACATAGTCAACAATGTGGATCAGCCCATCGAAGAGACCTTGGAAAATAATATCAACGAGCCCTCGAGTTTACGAGCGGAACTGGAGGAGGCTATTCGGCACCCTTTTAAATTAGCCCAAGTTAGCATTGAAGCGCATCTTCAGAGCATGAACACGCGGTTAGCAAAGGCCCAACATTTCCATGGCGCCACCAATGAGCGCCAGTCTGCTGTTGTGGCAGCCTTTAAGCACTCCTGGGCTGGCTATAAGAAGTACGCCTGGGGACACGACAATCTGAAACCCGTTTCCCAAGGCGCACACGAATGGTTTGGTCTGGGACTGTCAATCGTTGATTCTTTGGACACTATGTACATCATGGGCTTAGAAGATGGTAAGAATTCAATAGTTTTTATTAATATTACGTTTCTATAATCAGTTCTTCTGTTTCTACAGAGTTCAATGAAGCACGCGATTGGGTCAAAAACTCATTGCATTTCCACACGAGTCGCGATGTGAATCTTTTCGAGGTAACCATACGTGTTCTGGGCGGACTGCTGTCTGCATACCATTTGAGCGGCGACAGGATGTTTTTGGTTAAAGCAACTGAGCTGGGCAATCGTTTATTGCCCAGTTTTCTTTCGCCATCCGGAATACCCTATTCGGATGTGAATCTCGGCGAAAGATCCGCTCATTCGCCAAAGTGGTCTCCGGATAGTTCAACCAGTGAAGTAACGACCATACAACTGGAATTCCGAGATCTCAGCCGCTCCACAAATGTTCCTATTTACGAGCGTGTAAGTTCGTCAGTTGAGTTAGATTAGCAATCATTCAATCTATTTCTATTCGTATTATCTATATTTCAGGTGGTAAACGTAGTAAACGAAAAGGTACACGCACTAGATAAGAGTCACGGCCTTGTGCCAATATTTATCAATGCCAACACAGGCACCTTTAGAAATTATGCGACAATCTCATTGGGGGCACGTGGCGACTCGTATTATGAGTACTTACTTAAACAATGGCTGCAAACAGGTCGCAAGGATAACGACAAGTAAGTAAACAATAACTTAACTTACATTAAATAAATACGATTAAATCCTTCACTCCTCTATTTTAGTCTTATTTTGGATTACATGCAAGCAATAGATGGTGTGCTCACGCAATTGATGCGACGTACACCACGCGAGCATTGGGTATATATTGGTGAGCTAATAAATGGTCATGACTTCAAGCCCAAAATGGATCATTTGACATGCTATTTGCCTGGAACACTACTACTTGGTCACCAGAATGGCATGCCCGACTCGCATCTGCTGCTCGCTAAGGATTTACTAGACACTTGCTATCAAACCTATATCAGGCAGCCTACACAACTGGCCCCTGAGATATCATACTTTGCGCTGACCGACAAAGAAGAGAATGACATATATGTGAAGTCCAATGATGCCCACAATTTGCTGAGACCCGAGTTCATTGAAAGCTTATATTACTTCTATGCGCTAACCGGCAACCGCACTTATCAAGATATGGGCTGGAACATTTTCCAGGCCTTTGAAAAGCATTCAAAAGTTGCAGCCGGCTACACATCGCTGGGCAATGTGAAAAACACACTGAATACGCGAATGCGCGATCTCATGGAAAGCTTCTGGTTAAGCGAGACTTTAAAATACTTCTATTTGCTATTTAGTGACAATTGCAAGGAGATAGACCTTGACAAGTGGGTCTTCAATTCGGAGGGTCATCCGCTGCCCGTGTACCAGAACTAATTGTAAATAAGCAACCAAACTTCTTCATTGATACCAAGTAAGATAGTTGATAGGGTTGAAAAAATACCGGAAAATAAGCAAATTCGGCAGTAAACATTTAGTCTTAGCGTAGCGCAAATGCCAAATATTATGCCAAGCTTAGGTAAAGATCGAATATTAATCAACTTGGCAAAAAAATAAAAAACGATAAGTTAATCAGTAACATGAAAACATGAAACATGTCAATGATTTGTATGATATTCGTACTGACTTAGCCCGTTATTATAATTATTATTATTTATTTATTTTATATTGTAAGCATGCAACATATGTTACACCCAAAATTCTCGTGCACCAATTGCCGAAACGTTGATAAATATAATTAGAAATAATGTCATATAATATAAATATATAATTGGTAGGTACTTAGTACATGTAACTCGCGATATAATATTCAATTTGTAAACGCAATCTCACGTCATTGTTTAGTAAAATAAAATGCAAATAGCGTTTTTTTTTTAAATAAACAAAAAATATAAAACAATTATTGCCGCTGAATTGTATGAAGCTCAATCATTTTTGAGTGCGTTTACTTACTTTAATGTAGCTGAAAGGGAATAAGAAAATGTTTGATAATAAAAGACGCTGATTTAAAATTTTCAGAATTTTTTTATTCTTATGAATACGTATTTTTTCAATTTTTTTTTTTCTTTTTGCGTACGATTTGCACTTGCACCCAACAACATGCATTGAATTTGATTGCATTTTTGATGTGGGCATAGGTTTATTTTGTAAAGTTTCGTTTCTGTTTCAATTCGGATTGATGTTATTTGTTGCGTTTTTTAATACGATTATGTACTTAATGTTTATGACGACTATGAATGGATGGGCTTAATAAACTATGAAATATTAAACTTGCTTGTATTCTCTTATACTGATTTTATAAGTTGATGCTGTAATTAAAACTCACAATGTTGTATTAAAAATCTTTGCTTTCTTATTACTTTTCGTTTCTTATTAAATTACATTTAGACACATTTAGCTGAACAATTTATTATACGATATTGGGTTTTGTTTTCTTTCTTTTCTTTTTTATTTTTTTGTTTTTGTGATTTGTGTTTTATTTTTGGTTTTTAGGGAGAGAGGTTCTGTTGAAGCCGATTCGGAGTAACCGCTTAGTTTAGGATATAAATTGAAACAATGGGTATATAAGTTGTAAATGATACCATATAATTAATAAATTGAATTGAAGTGGGCTCCTAGCGAGTGATAAGATCTGTTTGCATTTGTTTCCATCGGAAGCTGTGTATATATATATATAAATATATACATATATTATCGAATGCAATTTTCCTTGACTAACTTAACTTTTAGCTATTACATATAAATTTTTACACAATTATTTCATTATTTGTCTTTGTATAACAACTAGAAAGTGTTGCGTGCGCATCGGCTTTATAAATCAATACAGAGAAAGGAGCAGAAGTAATTCGGGATCTAGCCAATTAAACGCGATATAGTAATACAATACATACATACAATGGAATGGTACCGGTACCATTCGAAAATTTACTTAAGATCTAATTGTTTAGTCACATCCCATATCAATAATTGGTATGTTGCTTTAGTCGGTTGTTGCTGTGGTTTCAATAGTAGTTTTTGTTGTTGTTGTTGCTGTTGTTTTTATTGTAATTGGTATGGATTAATACGTAATGCCGACGACTGATCATTTAAGTCTTATGCGTGGCTTCCTAGCATTTACAATATTTGGATTAAGTTCGCAGTTGTGGTTTCTTACGGATTATGGATTCAATTATCTGTTCTAAGTTATATTACAAGCTAATCAGACATCGATATTTAAAACGTGGCACAAATCACAAATCAGATTTGTGTCAAGATCAAGATCAAGATACAATGATACGATTCATTTAATATATTTTTCTTTTTGTTTTTGCTTTTTTCTTCTTTTTTTTTTTTCTTTTGTGTTTTTCATTTTTGTGGTTTTGTTATTGCATTGATGTACAATATACACACAACTCTATGTATTTATAAGTATATAATTAAATATTTATAAATGTTTTAAACTAAATTTGCTAAAATTGTGGTTTTATTCTTTTGAACTGCGTTTGGTTTGCTTCGTCGTTTGTCGTTTTTTTGTCATTTGTCGGAGTCGTCTGACTCGTGGAACTACCTTAGACATTTACATATATGCTTTGCTGATGTCACCCGTAGTCAAAGCCAAGTTGGCCAAGAACTTTCTAATAAAAATTGAGCACATTAATTATTCGAATTATTTATGCATGCATGCGAAGATTCTCAGTGTGTTTCTGTTTGTTGGCTCAGAAGCAGAAAGACTTTTAAGCGTATTTTAAATGATAATAATTTAAATTGCTTAAATTGAATTTTGTTTTAAATTAATTTTATTATATTTTACGTATTTTCGCATGCCTTCATTTCCTTACACATTTATACACTAAGAGCAAATCGTTTTATTAAAAACTGCAATTGTTGAAACTGGCGCATGCATTACACAAATATATATATATATATATATATATATATATATATATTTATGCTTAATAATAAATAATTTAATATATATTTATTTATTATGTATACATATATTTGTAATGTATATCGAATTTTTGTTGTTGAACTTTCCTTCTCATTTCCCTCCTCGATTCAACGGAATTGGCAACATTGTTACAATTGTTTAGCATAAATCTAATTACGAATTTCGAATGCTCTCCCTGCTAGCTTACTTAACTGTGAATTATACAACCAATTCTCATCATTTGTTCACTTGTTCATACTTTTGCGAGTCGACTTACAGTTGTTTTCTTTTCTGGAAATGTGCGTTGTGCTTAGTTACGATCACTCCCCCGTTCCCATTAATTGATTTTGAACAAACCGTATTTTTAATATAGATTTAAAGCCATAATGTCGAACTTTTCTTATCAGATTAGATCACATTGTTTGAAATGCTTTTCTTCTTTCAAAATTTCCAATTTCTAATGGAATTTGTCGGACAATTTAACTGAGCTCCGTGAGAAACAATAGTGTGTCTGCAAGCTTATTCATTCTTCGGCATGCCAAAGTAATTTTTGTAAGTTCCGCGCTTATAATTGTTAGATTGGTTTACTTTTCATTTCTTTCGTTCATAATAAAGATATAATTTTAATAAATTGTCTAGGCATTTTCACTTATTTATTGTATCTATATAATTTGTATTACATTAGAATTCATTCAGTGTACTTCTCTAAGAAGCATTTCATGCTATTCGTCGTTTTGTTTTCAATTCTCCGCGTTAATTGCTTTTGACTATTGACTTTTAAGGACCGACTGTCCCATAAGAATGCTCTTGATTGGATGACTACAAATTTATACAATTAATTACCAGACTGCTTTATCGTTCATCTTGTAGCTTTAAATATTGTACAAACACATTGGACTAAAAACGAAAACAAGAATAATTACAATTTATGCTACAATCTCAACTTAGATCTAAAATAAACAAATAAATTGTACAGAGCAGGGTGCAAAAATTTGGCATCTGTTGCTGAAAGTATTCAGCACAGTGAACAACAACTAAAAAGAACAAATAACATGCAATAAGGGGCTTAATGTACAATCAGTGTGTTGTTGCCTTGGGCAGCTTTACAATGTGGTGGCGTTAAATTCCAGTATAAGACTGTTTGCTAGTGTTGCCGCTGCCGCCGACTGCAGCTCAGCTGCTGTGATTTGCGGCATATCAGATACAGATGATGCGACTGCTTGAAGCCCAAGTCAAGAGGTCATAATCGACTTGACGGCCTCATCCAGACCAGCGGCCACACAGCTAAAGTCATTCAGTTGCGAGTGATGCTGTGACTGTGTCTGCGATAAACCATGGTGGTGTTGTGTATGATGCTGCAGATGAGGTTGCTGCTGACCCAGATGATTCTGCAGTAATTGTTGCTGCTGTTGTTGTTGATGGTGATGGTGATGATGATCTAGCAACAGATTGCCACTAGCATCAGGAATAACATTTACAGCTGGCCCAGCACCGCCACTGATTAGACAATCACCCATGTCCTCGCCCAACTGGCGGCGTCTGCCATTCACCTGCTCCTGCTGGCAGCTGGGCAAGTTTGGTGCTTGCCGCTGATCGTCTAGTATACTGTCGCCCAAAAAGGAGCCCAATGAGAACTGCAGCGAATCGCCGCTGTTCTGCAGATTGAGTATGCTATCAATCGCACTGGCCACATGTCGGCTAATATCATCGTCATATTCGCCAGTCACCACAGAAGCACCGCCCATGTGATTTACGTGCTGGGGCTGCTGCAACTGCTGCTGCATACTGTGTTGAAAATGTTGATTATGCTGCTGCTGATGCTGTTGTTGTTGTTGCTGCTGCTGTTGCTGTTGTGGTTGTTGATCCATCATATTCGCAAAGGCTTGATGATTGGCAAAGCTGTGTTGCTGCTGCTGCTGCTGCTGCTGTTGTTGTTGTTGTTGCTGCTGCTGCTCCATCAGAAGTTGTGAAAAGGCAGCGGGACCATTAGTGTTCACGCTATCGACACCCATGCCATCGTGCAAAGCTAACATATCCGCATCTAGCATGCCATGCTGTGGTACCTGGACATGTTGCTGCGAGGACAGAGGCGACGAGGACGTTGATGAAGCTGTGCACAAACGCTTGCTGCTATTCTCATCCTCTAAGTCACTACTGGAGCCCATCAACTGACCATTCCAATGCCTTTTACGTGATTCCCCATTGACCAGCATATTGTGCGCTTGGCCATCGACTGTGCTGGTATTGCTAGACATGTAGTCGGTGTAATGGGCTTCCATGCTCTGCATCCATCGTGGATTGTTGTTGCAGTTCAGCTCGATATGATGCTGCTGCTGTTGTGCTTGTTGTGGCTGCTGCTGTTGCTGGTGTCCATATGTCTGCTGCTGCTGCTGATCACTGTTGTAGCCGCTGAAGCCCTCATCCGTTCCCCAAATGCTCAGTTTGTTCTTGTGGTTCGCTGCTGGCGATTTCGAATCACCAAATATCTCATCCAGATTGGATTCAATGTCGTGTGCATCACTGCTGTTCTTCACGTCCAAATGTACTGGCGACTCGCCGAACATGGCCTCTAGGCGCGTTTCGACAGACTTTTGTACATCCGAATCACTGTTGAAGAACTCACTAATTGCCGGATGATGATTCGGTTGATCTGCTTGCATGGCCAACGGTTGTTGCCGCTGTTGGCTGCAAGAACTGCCGATTGGTACGTTGCCTCCAACATCGCCGGCACAGCTGCTGCTACTGCTATTGCTGCTGGTATTGCTGATACTCTGATTGCTTTTGTCAATGCAGCCATTTGGAAATAGATCGGACAGATGATTTCCATTATTCAGCATGTTGCTGGCATTGTTATCATAGAGATGTTGCTGTGACAAGTGTTGCTGGTGAGCAGCATGTTGCAGTGTGGAGTGTTGTGGATGCTGTGGCTGCAGTGTCTCATTGCTCATCAAATTTAGTTCTTTTTGCAGACAGTACCAACCATCGTCGTGATCTTCCTGTTCGAGATTATTATTTTTAATATGTTGTGGTTGTTGTTGCTGCTGTAATTGCTGTTGTTGTTGATGTTGCTGCTGCTCTTGATGCTGCTCTTGGTGCTGCTGTTGGTGCTCGTGTTGCTGCTGTTGCTGTTGCTGCTGTTGCTGTTGCTGTTGCTGCTGTTGTTGTTGCTGTTGTCGTTGCTGCTGCTTTTGCTGTTGTCCTTCCTCCTGCAGGTCATTATCCGTATAACAGTTTTCAGCATTCTTTGCATTAGCAGCCTGCATTTTCTGTTCCACTTTTTTCATGATAAAACTGGTCGTCAGCTCAGATTCGATATCAAAATTATCGTAGTCCTTTTTAATACGCTGACCGTTATCCTTGGAACTGTTGTTAGGCTCCTTTTTAACTGTCTCCTCCAAAGATCCATTGGTAAGACTGCTAGCCTCGGGCTGGCAGAGCCACTCGTCATTCTCTTCCTGCTTGACATGTTGCTGCTGTGTCTGTTGCTGCGGCTTGTATATTTTGTTCACATCTGCACTATTCTTAAGCAAATCAAACTTGTCCACAACTCCTTCTGTTGACTGAACTGCTGATTCAGGCAGTTTTTCCGTAGGCTCCAATTTAATTTCCTCTTTCACTTTGGTGTCCATTTGCGTATCAGTCTCATCCGTGGCTTCAGAGTTCTGCTCCTCTTTGAGTTGATGATTCTGCTGCTGTTTCTCCAGCAGCTCCTTTTCAGCGGTGCGTATATCACTGATCTCGACCTTCAAATCGTCTATCATAAGCTGCTGCACTTGCAGAAGTTCCGACGTGCGATGTTGTAACTGCAACAGTTGCAAAGATATTAAAGATCTATTTTAAATATATTTTTAGTATATTACTTACTGTTGACTCCTGCAAT